>JAHBCN010000819.1:0-148490 GCA_019359885.1 Listronotus oregonensis | reverse complement strand
GGGGAAAAAACGGGAAAAAACGTGATAGATAATATTCAAAATTATAAAAATTTTTTTTTTGGCTTATTTATCATATCTTAAATTGTGATTTGCACACTGTATTCATATTTTAATAATTTTTTTTCTTGTCATATCATTAGTACCTACTGCAGATTTTTAATTAAAACCAAACTTGTTTCAATGTCTGATTAAAAGCAAATATTTGATAGCAGATTTAAATACGTTGGTCAAGTAACAACTTAAATTTTCTTTCAACACCATCATCAATATCTTGTTCACATTTATCTGTGTTTAAGTAAAAATGCTTTTTCGGGTTATTCCATGCACAACTGATTTAAAAAAAAATATAATTAGAAAAAAAAAACGTTAAATAATTAGTTTTGGGGGTCCATTAACACATGTTTTTTAGCAATTTTTTTAATGACAACCTTAAAAATTTAGCACCTTTGACCAACACTACTTAGAATTAAAAAATTTAATTATAGTTATTTAAAAAAAAATAAAAAAAAAGGTTGGGCCTAATCCGCATAAGGTTTAAAAAAACAAAAAGATTAAAAAATTTTAAATATGTTCTTAAATTATTTCTTTATCCCAACAATACATCAATATAAATATTTTTTAAAAGCATATATTTATGAAAGAAATTTAACATTTAAAAACATATAAATTTTGAATCATAATTAATTTTTTTATGGTTTTAGTATGCAAAATCATCCCCTAGCTGCAAGTTCGACAATGCAGGGCAAGCTCTGGGGTCATTAGAATTTCTACGATTTGCGCCAACTAAAGATTAATTTACACTAAGAGGTTAAAAATTTCATAACCACATGTTATGGTATTTTTTTAACCCCCTTAGTTTTTAATATAATGATTTTATTACTGCAAAAAAAAAGAAAAAAAAAGGGGCATAAAAAATTTTGGGGTAATTATCTTTCCATCATTTCTTTCGTTTTATTTTAATTTTCAGATAACTCTTTATATTTAAACCAAAACGGTTTTTGGCCCAAACAACGGGATCCACTTTAATGTATATAGATGCCCAGAAAATTTTGTATTATTAGTTTTCAAATTTTTTAAAAAATTTTTATTCCACATAAATATTAACATTTTGCGAAGAACAAATACATTATACATTAGATTTTTAAATCATATTTTACACGTTGGGGTTTTAAAATGTTAGTTTTTTTCCCTGTTTAACTTAGAAGGTTAACTAGAAAAAGAAAATTATATTTTTGTAGGGAGCCTATTGGTATAAAAACTAATAAATTAAAATAATAAACCCTATGGGATAAAGTTAAAATAGACTTTAAGGCCTTGTGTATTTTTGAAAAACGATATAACATTTTAAATGACCGAAATAAGAAAAAAGTTGTATTTAATTAATAATACAATACTAACTCTCTTTTGGAGGTGGTGGCTGAAAAGTTTGACTAAACCCTGGTAGGGGTAAAGTATTGTCAGATTTTGAGAATATTAAACATTTTGATCTAGAATTTGTTCGCCAGCGGCACAACTGAGGACGTGGTGATTGAGGTTGTTCTTGATGTGGTTGTAAAAGTCCAGAAACAGCTGGAGTTTCCGAAATGTTTAAATATTTCACTGCACAGCTCTTTAACTCACTCTGAGTTGATTGGGAGGACAAAACAATTGTCCTCATTTAGGGAGAAACTTTTTTTTCTTCAAATATTGTTTTTACCCCTTTTCTAAACCCAGATCCTGTTTAAAACTTCCGGGATTCAAAGATGAGGTTTCTATTTGTTCACTCTTTTTCAATAGATTCACCTAGGGACCTCGTCCAACATGCTATTAATCTGTATAGGTTGATTCACCGATGAAATTTTTGAACCAGGTAAACTAAATGAATCTACAAAAACTGGTCTATCAAGTGTAATACCCAAATTTTAAACATCACTAGTAATAGTTTCGGTTTTAGCAATTTCAGATTTAACTTGCACAGCAGGAAGATCTTCCGAATATTGTTTATGATGTGATTTTTTTAATGTGCCGAACTAAATGATCCTTTCTACCAAATCGCTGTGGAAAAAACTGACATAGAAAATCCCTCATTCGTATGAACGACAAATGCCTTCATCTTTTTTGTAAAAAATCTCATCACAGTACTCACAAAGATATTTCTTTTCATTTGATTTTTAACAGTACACGCCAGCATGAATCTTTAAATGATAAAGAATGTCATCTTTAGTATCAAAGTTAACAAACATATTTGAAGGTAAGATTGCCATCTTCAGCTGCATGAACTGCTAAATGTTTTCGATAGCTAAAATGAGGTATATTTTTGTTACAACGTTTTTTCACACTCATATAATTTTTTCGTTTGTGAACCTTTATATGATTTTTTAAATGATCTTTCCTGTGAAACGTTCGTTCACAAACAGGCAACAAAAGGTTTTTTATCTGAATGAATTAGTGCATGCCTAACAAGTTTAAATTTGGAACTAAAAGATTTTTTACAATTTACATTTGAACTGCGTTGGGCCCAGAATGACTTTGATAATGTTTGTTTTTTTCGCCAGTGGAAAACTTTATGACAAATTGGACAAGATGGTTCTTTTTGGGGATTACCCGTTCTGGCTTTTTTTCTTTATTTTACTTGAAATTGATGATCTACTTTTTGATAGATGTAGTCCGGGAAAGGGCCTGGCTGATCTAGGGATTGGAATGTTGATGATGGTGCAACCGAATAAAGCGTGTTAGGTTTTCAGACACATTCGGGTAATATTTTGTCTGGCTAAAGTAATCTTCTATTGATGCTTGTTCCAAAGTGGTTGAAATACGTCTGGTTTAGAAACTGCGTGTTAAAGGCTCACTAGAAGATGGGATATATGAATCCTGGCAATCTACCTATGACACCCCTTTCTGCTGACTCTAGAAGTTGAAAAGAGCTGGAATCAGACTGATGAGTTAAACTGCTAGGCAATAATGATTCTTTTTCAGATGTAGGATCAGGTACGATTAGTTGCAGCTATCTTTCTGAACGATGATTTATCGCCTGGTGTTCCCATGGCGATACCATAAGGCCAACATGATCTGAAAACAGATAAAAAAATCAACAATTTCAGATGTTTAAATAATATGGAGAAATTATTAAATACCTTAAACTAAAACACAAAAATTAAATAAGAACATTTTTTTTTCACTGATTTAAATAAAGAAATAGCAAATGCAGCACCGCTACATGCCAAGGGATAACTTTCTGTAATGTTTACAAGATAATTTAGTTTTAAACTGCTAGGAATAAAATAGTTTTTAATTTTACAAGCATGTATTTAGAAATTAAATAGAATCTGAACAACCTCTCATTATTTAGACCAATTGGCAACTATTTTATTCCGATTTTTTTAATTTGTTGTTTTGAACGAAAATTCTGAATTCAAACAAGTTAGAGAAAAAGCAAAATATATTAGCAATGATTCATTATGAAAACCTAATTTCCTACCATTCACAAAAAATTATTAAATTCGTAATTTAGCAGGAAATAAGAAAAGATTTTTGACAATCAATATCAAGCCAGATCAATTTTAAAGAATATGTCTGTAAATTAAATGTTATAAATGTGACAAAATGAGCCTGTTATACCCAGAAAGTAATTAAGGAGTTATACCTGATTGAAAACTCGAAAAAAACGGTTTTTTTTAGAATCTTTTATAAAGAGGCATTCTATTTAACAAATGTAATAATTACATGTACATATGTATAGCAAATGTCTTAACCTTTGAAACCCTATTGTTCATGTTGAAGAATACTCGGTTGTATTGTCCCTGTGGAGGATCTCCTGGAGGTCCTCTAAAAAAAGGTGTCCGGTGGTGTGCAAGATATCGTTGGCATGGGTTATTTAAAATAGACAATTTAAAAAAATATTTAGTAATGAGATAGATGGATGCAGGTATTAATCACAGGAATAGTCACAATTTTAATTTTTGACAAAATGACGGCTTATCAAAAAAATACGATTTTCAAAGACATTTCTAACTTCAATTCGTTTAAAAAATTGAAATAATTTTGCAGAAATCCTATTCTTTGAATAATACCTGGGAATATATCTAAGAAGATTTGAAAATTTTAAACTGAGTTTCGAGATAAACACGTTTGAAGTTTTAAAATAAGGGACTAGTGCTCCAAGAGGTCCTTACAAATATGTGTATATCTTTGAGAATATTATATTCTCTATTATTACCGGATCAATTTAAAATTTTCAGACAATATACTTCGACCTATGTACTTTCCAAAAAAATATTTTTTTCTAAAAATCCCAACTAGGTAAAACCCCTTAAAAGTCAAAATTAAAACGAATGCATACTATACAAAAAATTAACCAAAAAAATTCAATTGTAGAAGGTAACTGAATATGTGGGTCATAACTGTACAGAGATTTAATTTATATTTTGACACCCACCAACAATGGCCATAACTAAAAGATATAAAAAACCTTTTATAACAGAGATACAAAATATGTAGGTGCATAGGCATGCCATAAATTAATCTACATGAGCTAAAACAAAAATCTTCTATTATAAAAATATTATAAGTGTTTCATTTATTAAAATTTGTATTTAAGAAATTAAAACTTTTTTGATAGATATTGTTTAAAAATATATTATAATATATTCACTGGCCTATATTTCTCTAATTCAAGTATGCAGAAGTTTGAAAGTCCTAGACCGTAATAATTAGAGTTTTGAATGTTTTGCTAAGTTTACAATAGATAGGTAAAATATTTTGGGTATTTCGTAAGTACTTCATAGTAATGTATATTTGTATATCCGGTATAATAAGTATTACTTATATGTAATGTAAAGATATGTAGTTATGGGATACCAATTAGACTATTCTTCTAGTGGTATTCTCTTTTATAGTGAAAAAATAATAAAACTCGGCTATAACTCCAAAACTGGTTAAAACCACTGGTCAAAACTTTGAATATACTATATATCGCTAGGACGACCTATTTTCGAAGTATTTAACTATCGGCACACGCGCCACGCGCACCTGCACAACTTGTGAGCGGACGGCGCGGTGAGGCGGCACGCAGCAACGCTGGCAAAATCCTTTTTTATCGTGATAGAACAGGTGTTTGTTAAGACTGTTAATTAGCGCCTAAGTTTAAAATTAAATACGCGACTGTTTTAGTTTTATCCAATCAAAGTTAGGGAACAAATTAGGGTTGATAAATGAAACAAATTAGTTTCGGTTTACAGAATTCTGAACTTAAACAGTGAATCAAAAACAAGAACCAGTTTGAACCTGATTAGAACCAGTGGTTTTAACCATCCTTGCCCGAAACTTGCCCTCCCTGAAATATACACATAGTGCTTTAATGCTGCATTCTTTGGAGACATCAAACACAAATGAGATTACTACAAAAGTTTTTTATATATAAATATATTTTCTCTACAGGATAAGTAAAGAAAATGTGGCAAAACAGACATAAAGTTGCAAATGTATGCATGTATTTTTACATTTGTTGGTAGTCGAGAAACCCTTTTTTTAAATTAAAAACTTAAAAAAACGATGCTGAAGATTGATTGACTATTTAGGTCCTACTAAAAACATTTTCCTACGATTAAATGCAAGGAACGGCTTTAATACAAACCGATAAACAAATTATCTGATATTGAACGATGCTGAACGACAGCACAACCGTTAAAAATAAATGCAACAACATATTGATTATAATGTTTTCCAATTTTTTTAAAATGGTAGGTAAACCTCAAAAGTCATTAGATTATGGGGCGAAATTACATTGATTGCATTTTAATAAAAAATAGTTGGTTTTAAAAAGGGTTTGATATCAAATAATTTTTAGACATGTATTTTAGACACCTATTTTATATCTCTCACCCACAAGTAACAGATATTTAGATTAGTTATACTGATTCAGACATCTGATAAAATAATAATGATATTTCTAACATCAGTACACCCCCCTTTTGTACCATTTCAATCAGGTAAGAATGTTTTTTTTTTAATAAAATTTAATTAATTCAAAAGAAAACACAAATATATATAATTATGCAGCCTAAAAAACATATTTGACCAACTCTTCTAAACCATGTGACCTTTGAAACTGGCCCACCTAGATAACTTTTTGTTTTCAAAGATGTCAAAATGAAATTTAAAATACATTCATAAAACCTAAAACTATTTTTTTTTTTTTTTAATATTTTATTCACCTTTTAAATTAACAGGAATTTTCTTAAATTTTGGGTTTTGTAATTAAATGTGTTACTTTTTCTAGGTCATTTTATTATATTTGAAATTATTTTCTAAGATAGAAGGCAATGAAAACACTCAATTTTCTCTTTATGCTATTTCTGGTTGGACCAGATGTTAAATAAAGTATAGCCTCTTGTGAAACAATGGAGTTTTAGGTCTGATTGATAGATATCATAATGCAAACGCAACCTGCAGTTTTAGGAAAAAAAATATAAAATGTACAAAAAAATGGAGGGCTTATTAAAGTATAATCTAAACAGGTTGGTGTTTTGTGTTGTAATTTTTAAAGTTATATTCCATTTAGGCATTTATTATAATTTTTTTATTATTTTTGTCCTCATTACTATCTTACTATCTTAATAAAGAGGGACTATATATTTTTTTATATATATACAACCCTGTAACTATGACTTTAAGAGCTTAAAACTAATATGTTATACTTTCTAGTTTGTTTTTTAGTAAAACAAAAAATACAAAATAAGCCTACCTGAAGTTCCAAACACTAGAGACTCATGCACAAAAAAAAGTTATAAATATATTTTACTCACTCAGAATGAGCTAGTTAACACCAGAGCATAATATAAGAGAAAAAACAATAATTGACATATATCATTGGTCTAATTGTAATAAACGGTATGAGCATTTTTTTTTCTATTTCACTTATTCATGCGAATCGATATAAAGGAAACCATCTGTAGGAATAAGCTGAATCTCCCATTTAATAATTTGGCGCCAGAAATGTTGATATTCTAATATTCTAATAACATTTTTTTAGCCTTTTATGGTGAATAATTGTTTAAAATATTTCACCTGTAAAAAATAAATTAAGCCCTTGGGGTGTATTAGAATTAGACTGTTGATGTATAACCTATTAACAGCAAAGAACAGCACAATTTATCTTCAGTTACCAAAGCAAAGTTAAATTAGATTGATTACACCTTACTTAATTTACCTGATTAACTTATGGTTGATAAAGTTCTGGTACAACATTTATTATATTATGAGGTTGATTTCATCTCTCAAAATTGAAAATAGGTGCTCTTAGATCAGAAAAATATCGTGTAGCGATTCCAATTAGAGTTTCTGTTCCTATCTATATATTTTTTGAAGCAAATGATATACTCCTTAGAATAAATGGATACTTTAGAGACTTTGTTCTGATGATTCAGATTATAGAGCTTTATAATTTTACCTTGTCTAATGTCAACAATAAAACTTTAAAAAGAGGTAGGTGCTTTTAATACTTTTTATTTATTAATTTATTTAGATTTTAATGGCTCAATCGTCTAAACAATAATTATGCAGCACAGTTATCTGCACAACTATTGTGCATTTTGATTATTTCAGACAAAATTGATTAAGTTCTACTTACCTGAAAGTTTGCTTGAAGGTATAACTTATAAGAAAGGAAGAAAAATAATTTGAAAAGCGAATATATCTTCTGTATTTCTACAGACCCATAATATTTTGATAATTTTTTTCTATAAGTATATATTTAACAATTTTCATACAACTAACAAAATAACACTAAAAATATTTACAAAAATATATCATAAATTAACTTACAAAACGGTTTAGTTTATGCTATTGCGCCCAAACTTAGTATTCATAGGAAAAACTCCTTGTAATCAGAGCAAAGCAAATGAAAAATAGTATAGGTCACCAGAAGGCACTACTTGATTTAAACGTAACTCCTTAGTTTATACTTAATTACTTGATTGAAATTATTTTACGTATAAATGCCTTATTTTATAAGAATATAAAGTTAACAGGAACACTTAATATTACTGTGTTATAATGCAATATTATAGAAAACACAAACATCTTCTACGTTACACCTCCATCTTTCGAACCTTCAAACGTCTCGTTTCCCTCCTGTCACTTGTCAATTTGATTCTGACACTAGTGGCTATAGAACTGCCTAACCAACTTAAATAAATTACCTTTTAAAGTACTAGGCATTAATGCTACAAAAGTTGTGGCCGGTTGCACCCAACGTTTATATAGTTGCAAACGGCCATTAAAGACCTTATTTTGTGAGAAATTAAATAGAAAGTAAACAATTTCGGTGGTAATTGTCTCGAAAGTTGCCTCCTCTCCGATTTTGACCAAATTTGTAGGTTTAGGGGACTCGATCTGAAAATTTCTTTCCAAGATTTCGTTTTCGAGATATTCATCGTTGAAAATCAAACTAACCTATCATTTCCCCTTCTTTTGTCACACTCTGATTTTTAATAAAGTGGCTCAAATATTTTATAAACACTCTTTAAAAAACCTTATATTTTTATTTATTTTACATCTTTTTCCATTAAATTCCGAAGCTTTACTTTAAGCTAGGCGGCCATGATTCCCTAGTGTATACATGGTTGCGGCCACGATCCGACGTGTGAAAGTGGAGGTTTGCAATTAAATGGAAAAAAGGTGTAAATAAATATAAAAACAAGTTTTTAAAAGGTGTTTTTAAAATATTATGTGCCAATTTAGTGAAAAATCAATAATTCTGTGCAAAAAAAAGGAGGAATAGTGTAAATAAGGTTAGTTTGATTTTCAATTTTGATGATGAATATCTCGAAAACGAAACATTGCCGAAAAATTTTTCAGATTCGTAATCAGCGCCCCAAAAAACCCCATATAGTCCAATTTAACAAATGGAGGGAGGCAACTTTCGAGAATACATTTCGGTAATCTCGAAAGTTGCCTCCTCTCCGATTTTGACTGCTGATTACGAATCTGCAAAACAGTTGGCAACGTTTCTTTTCGAGATATTCATCATCAAAGTTGGAAACAACTAACCTTATTTACACTATTTCTCCTTCTTTTGATTGATTTTTACACTAAATTGGCACACAAAATTTTACAAACAACTTTTAAAAACTTGTTTTTATATTTATTTTACATCTTTTTTCCATTTAATTGCAAATCTCCACTTTCACATGCCCCAAGGTGGCGGCAATCATGTATATACTAGGCTTTTTGTAAACACATATGGCTGCTGCCTTTGAACTTAAAAGTTTGCAATTTAATGGAAAAAGGTGTAAAATAAATAAAAATACAAGGTTTTAAAAGGTGTTTTATAATATTGTGTGCCACTTCAGTGTAAAAATCAAGAATTGTGTACAAAAATAAGGGGGAATATAGTGAAAATAAGGTTAGTTTAATTTTAAAATTTGATGAAAAATATCTCGAAAACGAAACCTTGCCGAATTTTTTTTTTGCAGATTTGTAGTCAGCGCCCCAAAAAAACCCCTATATAGTTTGTCCAAGCTAACATTTTTAGGTTGGCAATGCGAATATCCCTACATATTAGTAAATTTTGTTTTTCAGATTTAAGTTGGCTGATATAAGAATTTTAGTCAGGACCGTACTGAGGAAAGAGAGTTTCAAAATTTTAATATCTTAAAAAAATTGTTGTTAGATTACAATAACTTAATTCATCAGTATTTTTTCTTGTTGTTTATATATTTGCATAAATTGTGAAAGCTTGATGTTTGGAGATAATATTTTATTAAAAATTATCATTTTCGCCTATCTAGTGCATAGTTATTTATTAAGTGTTTGTTATTTAGAAATAGTTTACACTATTTTACACTTTTTGTACACACTTAGTCCTTAAATACACCTTCAATTAGAGCGCTTAGGTACGTAAAAAATGTAAAATAGTGTACACTATTTCTGAATATCAAACAGACCTGTTATGTTTTGTTATATTTGCAGGTAAACTCTTTACAGTTGAATTGAAATATCCTGATAAAATATCTATTATTTTATATATCCCTTATTTTACAAATTTACAATTTTTTGAAGATGCCTAAAGATAAGTCGATTTATTTCATCTGATATAACTTCATTAGCTGCTTCCTATATTAAATAATAAAATAAATAAAACAAAACAGTAATAATAATTTATTGATTCAGAGTATCATTAACACAATAAGATGCTTATATTTTATAAAATAAATTTATCAAAAACGTTGGAAGGTCGTGTTAAGGGCTTTAGAAGTGGCAGTGTCCACTAGAGGTTTTTATGAAAAAAGCAAACATATGTAATGACGAAAGAAAAATGTATGCAATCTGCACGCAGCAGATACTAGTCTAGACACTTTTAAGATAAGAGAGCAGACAAAGTGGGAGGTTTGGCGTTTTAGCAGCTGGACTGTAATTGGATGCTTGTGAGTTCAAGCATTTTGGCAACTACTGTGACCATTGATGTAATGTGTTTAAATGAAATAGTCATTTAATATTTAATTTTTTATTAAAAGCAGTAAGGTAGTTTAATAAAGAAACGCTAAAAAGTAAAAAGAAGTTAACTTTTAAATGATTTTTATTACCATTTACCTTATTAATATACTAATAATGTGGGTCCCATAAAATAGGGAATGTCTTATTATTTTTAAATATATTTCAATAGCATTGAATTCACAATGACATGGATGCAAGCGCAGCATTTAATGACCACCCTTCTGAATAAGAGCATCGACATAAGATTTGGGAGACTTTGGTAGGCGCTGAATCAAGCACCACAAAAATCTATTTTGTCGCCGATTTTGCAAAAGGATTATTTCGGTTTTTTAACCATTTAACCATATTTTTTCTTCCCGCCACTATATGGCCAGTTTTCTAACAACCTACTATGGTAGCTGGCATTACCTAAAATGACTAATGAAGGCCTTTTCAAATTAGGAAGAAGATCATCTCTAACCCACTTCTCAAAATTTTCAGCTTTCATCTCGCCATGGTAATCTCATGTTTTTGTTTTAGATTTAAAACTTCTACTGGCACCATCAACAAATCCTTTTCTGAACCAGCATGTAGAATAATGTATCTAAGGAGAATATAAATATTTCATTAGTTTTTTAATTAAATATACTTTAATATTTCATAAGAATGCAGCAAGTGTGTTCTGTAGTTTACTGTTGTCTAACAGCTACAGGTTTAATCATATGTCCTATGTATGAATAAAGATACCCTAACTGAGGTATCTACCGAATCTGTCATATATGTGTATTTTGTTCAGGATACCCCTTATGCTTAAAGTCAAAGTGTTCAAATACTACGAGTATATAGAGTGAAGTCAGATGTAAATTACTGACGTAGTCTCGAAACTCTAGAGATGAAGGTGCGGAAAAAGTGGGCAATGTGAAGTGGACAATAAAGGGATGCATCTGAGTAGACTTTTAATTTGCTCTAATTGGTATATACAAAAGAAGGAATTATGACCGCTAATGCTTCAGAGCAGAAACTGTAAAAATATTCCTAAAAGAGAAACAGGTCTTCTACAGCTTGTCGGTGTGCAAGAGGAAGCTTTTTTGTAAAACTGTGATAATTTATAAGGCAAAACAAAATTTTATTAGAGAATTGTAAAAGTGTTTTACCCTGTGATTAAAAAAAAAATGGGCCCTTCAATTTTTCCCTAAGTGTAGGAAAGTACATTTCTTTTCTAATGTATAATTACTCATAAGAATGTTTTACCTTTCCACTAAAATATACATCGTCATCCTGCCAAGACCTGCGGAAAGAGCTGTTCGAAAAGATCCAGGTTTCATCGAGAAACACCCAAAGCACAGAAAGATTTTTATTTTCTCCTAAATCTTCATTTTTCATAAAACCTTATGAAAACTTCCTTCTCATGCGTTGCACATTTGGTTTTTCCATTAAGCCTAAGTTACTTATAAATTTCATATATTGCTTCTTATATTGTCAGCAACTGCAACTATGCGATCCTAAAAAATACATTCAAAAATATATTCAAATCTTAAAATATTTGGCACATCTGAGAATGTATTTTTAGATTATGATACTCTTAAAACAAGTTATTTTATCTTTTGCAAGATCACTATTCTGATGCATCATTTTTCAAAAAATATTTATTAGGTTATATTTTCTTACCTCCGACTGATCACAGCTCTGAAGTGGGTTTCAAAGCTTTTCCAAACTGGAAATAAAATCATTGTGATTTATACACTAAAAAATATCTATTCTAGTGGTTTTTTATTAATTTAAATTAATACAGAAATTGAAACGCCGTTAATCCATTACTGGGTGATATACGCCAATCAACTGATTTTGACGTTGAGTCTAGTAATTTTTGTTTTTGAACATGTAAGCCAATACAAAAATGTTAGCTTGGACAAACTATACCAAATTTGGTCAAAATCGGAGAGGAGGCAACTTTCGAGACAATTACCACAATTTCTTTTTTAAATTTATATTTAGTTCCAAATTCATAATGTCTTTATTCTAAACATATGTATACAGAGCCTAGGCACTCTAAGCAATTGCCCAGGACTCCACGCCCATTGGCCCCCCTAGCTCCGGTCAAATCACTAACGGATAACCGATATTACAGATGAGAGTTATGTTTTTTTTTTTTGATAAGATTATACAAAACAAACCTACACCTAAAAGCGAACCCACTCAATTATTCTTTTTGCCTGCCTAATAAAATAGTCCTGCGTTCTCATAGTAACAGAGGCCCCATTATTCCCTTAAAGTGCTCAGGGCCCCCAGTAGGTAAAAGATGGCTCTGTTGTATATTGGTGTTGTGTTTAATTAAAGATTGTATTATAGTGCAAGGGAGAAAGAAGAATCACAGTATAACAATGGCCGACCAATAAGCACACTGAGCTGGGTATATAGTCATAGCCACAGTCATAGTTATATATACTTCACTTTTTCCATCACAAATGTACATAATTCAATTAAATAATACAAACAGAAAATCCACAAAATACATGGAACATTGCATTACATTTAACCTGAAATTAAAATATTAAAATTAGAACGCATACTTAGACAAAATGGGTGTAAACCCACCGAACCAACAATGTACTGTCAAACTACTAACCACATGCACAAGATCGGCCTAGCGGAAGACGCCGAGTGCCGCATGTGCATAGAGAGGGATGAATCGGCAGAACACATACTGTGTTCGTGCCCAGCAATGACACGAATAAGATTCGCAATCCTCGGCAATGACACCTTGTTGCCGGGGGAGGTAAAAGATCTCTCTCCCAACAGGATCATCAGATTTATTAGTAGTCTGGACCTGGTGGGAGAAGGGTCTGAGCCACAATAGACCGATCGGTCGCGGTGGAAGGGTGTTATACCCACTTACTTTAAACCTACCTACCTACCTACCTAGACAAAATGGGTCAGAGTTTACAGAACTGTGTTTAGTAGAATTCGCTAAAAGATTCTGTTTATTTTTTGTATTGTATGCTGTCTTTCAATATTTTTAATTATTTATATTTATTATCAGTCATAAATTTTATTGCTTCGACAACGTAAATTTTAATTACGGTTAAGTGATGTGTGTTTTTAAATATTGGCCTACAACTTTCCCTCCATCCCAATTTAAAAAGCTCTCTTAGACATCTCTTTTGCAGTATCTGCACTTTACCCACCTGAACCGAGTTACCTCAAAGAATAATACTATACCTTATTCTTGACAAACTGCACGAATTATAGAAACTTAGAGCAGCTTGGGGACTTACACTTTTGCAAATATTTCTCAATACGTACAGCATTTTGTCACGTTCATACACACGTCATCAACATGGGCTCTCCAGTCCAGACGGCGATCTACCTGCACTTTCAGAAATGATACTGAGTCTCTTGTTCTTACTGTAGCTTCATCCAACTTTACAGCAGCATTTCCTCGAACTCCAAATTAAAGCGTATATGTTTTATTGATATTAAATTTTAGGTTATTCGCAAGAAACCGCCGTTGAAGAGTCTGTAAGCCTCTAGTTGTATAACTCCTCGCTACCCTTGTTTTTGAAAATCGTTCTTATTTAAGTCCATTTCAATTCTTCCGGAAAAACATCTTGTGAGAAGCACAGATTTATAATACGTGCTAATGGTGCAGGAATTGTGTCGGCCACCCCCTTTACAAGAGCAGCAGGAATCTCATCATATCCCACAGATCACCTATTTTTGAGCCTTTTTATACAACTCTCAACTTTAAATGCAGTAGTACCATAAGGAAAAATTAAATTATTGCATTTTTTAATTTTGGACATATTCAGCGGTTCTGGATTAGTAACATCTGGGCTAGAGGTTTAAAAAAAATGGGTATTTAAATTTTTAAGTATGCTTTCTTTTTTATCGTTTTTGTTTGTTAATTTATCTTTTAAAGGCCAAGCAGCTTTTGCTTTATCATCTGCATAAATAATAATGCTGTTATTACCCTTTCATCTTTAGGTAGGAAGGTAGGTAGGTTTAAAGTGAGTGGACTTTTACGCCCTCCACTGCGACCGCTCCGATACCAGATTGGGAGATAGTTCTTATATCTCCTGTTCCTCATGTCGCTACCGGGCACGAGCACAATGTGTTCTGATGTGTTCTGGTGTACCTGTTTCCTGAAGAGTATGACGAGCAGATGATTAGATCGGTCATGCCCTCCTCTTCCGGTCTAGTGACGTGGGTAGCTACCAGGTCCTTGTTACAGGAACCAGATGTTCTTTCTGAGTCCGCATCTACGGCCTTACCCTATGAAAACGGTCTTATCCGCTTTCTGTTACAATCCAGGGCACCCTTTTCCCTATAAAGGCGGTTGTGTCCGCCTTCTGTTTGGATTCAGGGATCCCTTTCTAATCACCTGTTTGTTCGGTACGGATTAACCCTTCCCTGTGAAACAGGCGCCGGTGACTTCAGGGGCACCTTCTGAAACGGATTCACCCGTTTCGGTTGGCGCATCTTTGTCTGCTTGTGACCTTGAGTGGCACCTCTCAAAAAGGAATTATCCGTTTCGGTCAGCGCACCTTTGTCACTTTTTTCCTATGAAGGCGGTTCTGTTGGCTTTCTGTTTGGTGCTAGGGAAGTAATAGTCCACCACGCCAGAGCCCCACATTACCGCAGTAAGGCTAGAGGGAGGTTAGAGACACCTGTTTAAGGCACAGGATGTCATTCATGTCATTCACTCATCAGCACGGTATGCTAACACCTTGAGTTAAGCCTTGTGTTCATCTTGGCTTCGGATACCCTTCCATACGCTAACCAAAAGAGTTGCCGATAACCAGTAACTCTAGCGCATGTTCCACAAAATCCTACTGGGCCCAACCACGAGGACGACGTGTTAACACAGCGCTTGGGTCTCATCCCTAGGCCTACAATGAATACACAATGGAAGCACTGTGGATACATTGTAAACACATCGTGGAAACATCGTGGATATGTTCCACTATTCGACAGTGTAGACAGAGTGTATACATACTGTATAACCATTAATTCGAGTTCCAATTTATTATCTTTTTCTTGTATCCATCGTGGAATCAAAGTGTAAAAACCGTTGATTCATTGTATAGTTACGGTGAATACTTACTGTGTATTCATCGTGAATTTGCTGTTTAAGCACTGTGGGTTTAGCAAGAAACCACTGTGGAAAAACGATGTGTTTATGGAACAACTTCAATGTGAAAACATCGTGAAACCTGTGTGGTTACACAGTGTTTTCCTGAACACGGCGCTTCCACAGTGTTTCACCGTGGGCTTAAGGATGTGAGGGTAAATATTTGTTTTGCTTTTCTTATTACTCTTCTAAGTGTGGCAGAATATATTTTGTAGCTATCACTACTTACCTTCCCTCTTCGCATTTGTTCATAAAGTCAAAGCTTAGTCTTACTTGATATCAAAATTTCTTTGGCTATCCACTTGTTCTTTATAACCTCGGTCATTTTATTAATAAAAAGTTTGTAAGCCTGTTGCACATTCTAGATGATCCGCCCAGCTTTTATTAACGATCTCTTCCACATTGTTAATTCCCGGATAGCCATCGTGGAAGGCAATTAGCCGGGAATCCACCTCCGCAAATTCTAGTCAGGTTGTCGGAAAAGTTGTCAAATTAAAGTTGTAGCAAAATTAGCATTAAATTTCTTACAACATAAGGACAACTTGGCTACAAAAAGATACGGTGTAAGTTATTGTCGGTAAATTGTACGATATTTGACTACAATTAAGTGTTGCTGACAATTTCCATGCCATTTGCGGCGTTAGATTGTCAACAACTTGTAGCCAAACTTGACTCAGTAAAGAATTGTCGTTAACCTAACATCAAATTGGTAACAACTACTGATGGGTAACTTTTTGTTCAGTAACACTGGTCATGAGGGTTAGCAAGTCTTCGAAGGCAAATATGCAAACTCCTTTATGTTGCATATCCGATCTAGCATAAAATGCTTTTAAATTGTATATATTTATATGTATCCTATTCAACTCCCTTTTCTTTTGCAAATATTAACTTTAACATACAATGTCGGGTTTCTTCTTTCAGGTCTGCGTCAAGATTTCTAGTTCGCTAATTGTATTCCCTAAGTTCTGTATATTTTGGTGAAGTATGTTTAGTAGACTGTCCTTCCATAGACCACGTCGAAACGAGAGGGGAAGGTGGTTTAAGTGAACTTAAACTCATTTTTAAACAGCAATATTTTGATGTATTTTTTTACTTATTTGTTACACCACAATAAAACACATCGGGATTAACAAAAATAGTTTTTTACCCACATTATTACAAAATCAAACAAATGCTTTATTCCTCATATAAAATATACTGCTGAAGAAATGGCCGACTAATAAAAAAAAACTGAGAAACGATACATTAAAAAGAGATGATACGATTCCGTTCTGTTGATGTTTTCCTCCTTGAATAAACAATTTTGATAGATGTTTTCAAATTATTATTTGTTATTATTGAAGGTTGTTTTTTTCCATTTACCAAAAATTATTTTTTTATAGAAAAAAACTAATTAGAACTAACAAACAACCACTTCTAAACTATTATCTAGTTCTGGTTAGTTCCTGTTTAGTTCTCGTTAGGTTTTCCTCGTTAAATTGTAAATTTTCTTTGTCATTAACGCGCCGTCGACAAAATCAAGAATAATGTCTGATGTCCTAATTTTTCAGTTGTTTATAGCTAAAATAGGATAGACCCTACTTCCAGATAATTACCTTGTTTAATTTTTCTTTTCTTTTGTAATTTGTGTATTTTTTAATTCATAATGATGCTTTAAAGCTAAATTTAAATCCTTTTTTTTATGATCCGACAACGTCGCAAAATCTGGCCTTCTACATAATCTAAAAACATTATGTTTTTTCGACTTTTACTTTTATTTTTCACTGCAAAAATGCATTTTTTCAGATCTTTTTCTTTCTGAAATCAACTAAACAAAATGTGTTCTTTTTATCTGTAATTTTAATTTTTTTCAAATCGAATGACACCGGACCCGAGGAAGGTTATACTGCGATTCTCCTTTCTCTTTCGCTGCCTCTAGAAGGTGTATCCTCTAAGGAAAAGAAAATCACCGCAACATTTCCAAATAGCCGATTATCGTAATTTTGTGCTTCTCACATTTGTCCTACAGTACGATATCTTTCCAGTACCTTTTATAAGAGGTTAGAACAGCGTTTAAAATCAGATTATCAGATACGGCAGAGTTTATTAATTAGATTTAGATATTGTATTAATAAACTCTGGGTTAGAAGTTGGTTTGCGAAGGAAAGAAAAGAAACATTAATTTAAAGTATGACTAAAATTTACTTTCCTGCTTTAGCGTAAGAAATGATGTTAATTACAGTTTGTAATTCTTTAAGTATATAGTTTAAAAACAATTTAAAACATACAAACCACAATGGGACTTTTAACAGATCCTAGCAGTGGCCAGGGCAAACTTACTAAGTTTTTGCTTAAATATTATGGAAAACTATGCATTCTACTGTATTTATCAGGGGTTATTTGGTTCGCTGCATTGGCTTCTCCTTCCTTGAATGGAAGCACCTATTTTTCCGAAAATGCATTGTTGCCTGGTTTAGTGAAATCCTTGTTTCAAGAAGATCGGACATCTTTAAGATATTATGAAGAGCTTCGGGATGAAACACAAAAGTATGAAAGTTCTTTGCCGTATTCGTGGTTGTTGGCCAAGTTTAGACAAATTGGTCTAGATTCCTATTCCCACAATTTTACATTGCATTCACCTTTAAGTCGTAATGAAGTAAGTTTATCCTTAGTTCTACTTTTTGGTATAAGAAACTAGCTAAATTGTACAATTTTTTTGTTTGTAATTATAATTGTACATATTATTTATGGGCCAAATTTATTTTAAGCAATTCTAAAAAGCTACCTTATTTAAATAAGTATGTATTTTCTGGCCCCTTATTTTGTATTCGTTTTCAATAATTATCCTTTTACTTATAAACTTTCTAAATAAGTAATTTATAAAAGCTATATTTAAATTATTATATTTTTTAGAAATACTTAGGAAAAAATGTTTATGGAATATTAAGAGCACCTAGAGCATCAAGTACGGAAGCTCTTGTTTTGAGTGTACCTTATAGAGCTCCATCAAGTATTTATGCAACTACCCTTCCTTCTGTTTCAGTATTGTTAGCTTTTGCAAAATATGCTGTCAGTAAGTATATATAAATGATAATGGTAAGGGGCATATTTACATTAGGTACATTTTGAGTTATTTATATATTGCTTAATGCTTAGTAAAAAGCCTAAAATATATAGCTTTACTAATCTTGGGTACAAAAACTTGTAAACAAAAAGACAATAATTATTCTGTAAATAAAGTAGGCACAGTCTACAACCAGTTATATTTGCTCTTCCTTAGGTATTAAGAATGCTAGTAAGATAAATAAGGATAAATTTGCTTTGCAATTATTTTACCAGTATATTTAAAAATTTCCACCCACTTGTTAAAAGAGCTTAAAATGACACCTAGATTAACCAAATTGCCATCTTATAGGGTAGTTTGGGTCATTTTTAAAATTTACCTACTAACAGGAAACATTTTTTTAGTTACCTAAAAAATGATTTAAATTTGAACTTTTCATTTAATTTTTGAAAATTGCTTCATTTCATTATACAATATGGCCATAAGGAGATGTTTTTTGAAATTTTGACAGCAGGAATTTTTGTCTTAGTTTTGGTAGAGTCTACCCCCAAATGGTGGGGAATTTTTTTTTGGGCACTCTGTATATTTTTTGTTAAATGTATTTTTTTAATCAAATTCTTAATAATTTATGCCGTTTTTAATTCTGTTTAATAGGACTTTAAACCCATTTTTATATTTGCCATGCCAATTTTTTGCCATTGTGCGTCAAAATCCCTTGTCGAGTCAATGAGAGCTCTGGAGAGAAGGATGTTGTGTGTGTCACCTTGTCTCGAGCCTTCGGACGAAAGAAAAATCACTCTCTCTTCGGCGAGATGAGATTAGAGACAAGAATCTCTCATCTTGGTGGCATGACTAGTTTATACATAAATAAAGGCATACCTATTTTAACCAGAATTCATGATTTGCAACTCCCTTATTAGGACTCAGTTTCATCAATGTTTTTGCTAAGATGAATCCATAAAGAATATTATACATTTAGGAATTTTTTTAGAGGAAAAATATTGGGCAAAAGATATAATATTTCTAATTACTGATCATGAACAGCTTGGTATGCAAGCTTGGTTGGAAGCTTATCATGGAGTTACTTGTGGGAATAAGAATATTCTCGATCATGGTGATTTGAAAGGAAGGGCTGGTGCTATTCAAGCTGCTATTAACTTAGAACTTCATAGTACCAGAATTGGTAAGTTTGAACTAATAAATATTAAGTAAATAAACATTTTTATTGATTTGGTTGTCCCTTATTGAAACTCTAACTAAAATGTGTGATAAATTTCGCTATAACTGTAGCTTCTAAAAAAAAAAAATAATAAAAATAAAAGAGATCTTGGTTCTAGTACATTCTACATGGTATCAGCATAAAAGTTACATATGAAACTCTTAATGGACATGTACCTTGTTTGCCAAGAAAGTGTATCAATTTTATTATGTTTTAAAACTATTCTCTAATATTCCATATTATAATAGAAACGTTAGTCTAATAAATTCCAAATTAACTAGGTTAAGAATAGAAAATATGTCTATTTTAGGACATTTTGATATCAAAATCGAAGGCTTAAATGGGCAATTACCAAACCTGGATTTGTTTAATCTGGCTGGTAAAATATGTGTTAAGGAAGGAATTTTTTATACCTTCAAAGGGAAAGCACCTGAATATCATAGAGATTCTTATCGAGAATGGTTTTACTATTTGAAAAATATGTTAGCTATGGTTTTTACACAAGCAACTGGTGTAAGTATCATTTACAGATAACTTAAGTTAAAATTCTGTACAATTTTTAAGTATTCCTAAATATACAAATTTTTCTAATTTATTAATATGTCTGCAATGCACGAAGCATTGTTTGGTGCCCGTATTTCTTTAAAGCGCCATTAATTTACCGACAGGTTACTAGGATTACAACTGGTAATCTTAATAAATCACTAACAGTAAATAGTCAAAAACCATCTGGTAATAAAAATACATAAAGCAAATTTAGTCTCTGAGTGATTGCAGTGAGATAACATATCTGCAATGAGTACTGTGGCTTTAACAGTTTTGGTTACCGAAGTTTCATTTCCTTTTAACAGTTTTGTACCACATAGGTTTTGCAGGTTTTGGCCGACGCAATAAATTCTTCTTTTCTTACAGGTAACTTTCCATCCTGCCTGAAAAAGGCTGTAATCATTCCGCTTTTTAAGGGTGGCGATCACGGCAATCCTTCAAACTTTCGACCTATAGCATTGCTGCCTACCTTGGCGAAGATAGTTTGTCAAGATGAGGATGATGTCTTTTAGAATGAACACAAACTTATGAACGTCTCAGTTTGCCTTTCAGGACCGGACGGGCACGAGCGATGCTATCTTTGGTTTCTTGAGTATTTCCACCTGAACTCTGGGGAGGCTACATCTGTCGATACTGTGTGGACCACCAGATACTGCTCTGGAAGTTATAATTTAGGGGGATTGCTCTGGAGTGGTTTCTGCTCTTATCTGTCTGGGCGTGTTCAATTGTTTAAATGATGTTAATTCTGACTAACTCATAAGGTTCGGTTCTGGGTCCGCAATCTACGTTAACGACTTGCCTCGCCTTTCAATAGCTGGAAGGTTCATGTTTTCGCAGATGATACCACCATTCTTTGGCATGATACTGACATTAATCGGTTAAAGGGCAATTTAATTATCGACTTGTGTAAGATAAAACAGTGGTGTGATGCAAATTTATTATCTTTTAATATTTCGGACTAATGACCTACTTGGATAACATTTGTTTGGCAGATTTGCTATGCCAAATGCAATTAAATTTTTGGGATTAACTATTGACAGCAATCTAAAGTTTGAAAATCACATTGATAATTTATGTAATAAACTCTCTTCAGGTTGTTATGCACTAGGATATATAACAATCACTTATCTATTGCAAGAAATTCCTATTTTTCACTAATCGAATCCCATCTTCGTTAATGGTATTTGTTTTTGGGGATCATGTTCTCAATATCTGTTTGGATCTGTGTTTGTGTTACAAAAGAGAGCAATTAGATAGTATGTGTGGAGCCAGGGTTCAAATCCTGTCGTCCCTTGTTTGTCAGACACTCTATCTTAACCCTAACTTGTATTTATATTTTGGAGGTGGTCTGTTTAGTTTTTAAAAAAAGTATAAGGATGAACTGTCATTGCCAACTCATTACAACCTGCGTTTTTACCCTTAACATGCCCATTCCTCTGCTCTGAACTAATTAAAAGGTCATTTATTTATGAGGGAAAGAAAATTTTTAATAGGCTGCCTCTGTTATTGAGATAACATATAAAGGGTTTAGAAGACTGACAAAGAGGTTTTTAACTGAAAAGGCATACTACACTCTTGACGAGTTTTATAATGACAGATAGATATGTTGGTTGACTGGATAATATATAGAATTGACTGATTTATTGTCTAGTAGTGTAAGCGTTTTATTTATTTTTTTTTTTTAGTTTGATCTTTGTTTGACTGCTCTGTAAAAATATTTTGTTGTTGCTTTAACTTTGTACATCTAATTTTAAAAATGACTTATCTGTTTAATTGTATATTGTATATTTTATTATAGGTATTATAAATATGGCTTTGTCTATGATATTTTTGTGTCATTTGACAATAAAGCTATTTTTTGACTTTGACTTTGACTTTGATAGTTGGTATTTTGGGTTTTTAAAAAACAATATCATCAAAATTATTTCTGGTCAAACCGAACATAATACAAAACCAATAAGTCGAACAATGCCTATTTATGTCAAATAGTAACATAGCCATTTAAATTTTTTTGTCTTAAAAAATAAAAATAGAAACACCCAGTGAAAAAGTTTGGTTATTTAATTTACCCCATTAATTTATTTTAATATTTTTTCTTAGTTTTTTCTAATTCCGACGACCATTGCAAAGGTTCCCGAAAATTCTGAAATCAACTATTTTTCTTATTTTTTACTTCCTGTGTCACAGAAATTCTTCCAGTTAATTCTAGACTTTACCATCCTTTCTGTAAAATGTGACGGAACGCTTTGCAATGAAATTTATTATCTTTAGGACAGCCCACAAAGACTTGTATAAAGCCTAAGTACAAGATGGTGTGGGTGTCGGGTTATCAGATATTTAACCCATTTTATCCAGTTCCGTCAACGATAACCAAGTACCGAATCATACATGTTTTAGACAAAGCAGTAGTGACCACAGACATTATACAAATAATCACTAGTACAAACATTGATTAGTAGGTTACCAAATCAAAAGTTACCATGGATCCTTCTCTTGCTACACGTGTTTCTACCCGTTTTAGATACCTAATGGAAATCATGGTTTATTTTTACGATTTGGAATACAGGCATTGACATTGGAAGGCTTTGAACAGGCCAAAGGAGGCACAAGAGTTGGGTTTTTAAGTGTAGGAAGAGTAATTGAAGGAATATTTAGAAGTATGAACAACTTACTGGAAAGATTTCATCAAAGTTTTTTCTTCTATCTTTTACCGTCTTCAGATAGATATATTTCTATAGGTAATATTGGTTCTTACACATATTAGCATATCGACTGTTTACTACTAATACCTTTTATATGCAATATCTAAAATTACGTTTAGGAGATCAAAAATATACTTTAAAAAAATCACAATCATTGTACTGGTAAATGGGAGTACAAAGTAGTTAAATATTTTTGTATATATTATTTTTAATTACATCTTATTGAATTGCTATATAATTTATTAATATTTTTTAGAAAATAGTTGGTGTTGGCCTACATTTTCAAATAGAAGGAAGGTATTGGTGGTAAACAGACGAAATAAATATTTTGTTAGTTTAGGTAGTTTTAATTTTTTAAAGAACATTTTTTTTACTGTGGCAGATAATAATATCTTAATTAAAGCATAACTAAAAAGTTTTTTAAGGAAAGGTTAATGCTTTATTGTAGAATGAATTGTCCAGAAAAGTCATGTCTACTATAATAAATCTTGAGGAGTAAAATACCAGTTTATAAATGGTTCTGCATTTAACAGGTAATTTCTTGTAAACTTTCATACTTAGGCAATTTTTATTGTAATTGATTTAATTATTGCAAATTACAGAATTTTGTGTAGATCAGGGAGACCCTCTTTAAAATAAAAATACATGGCATAGTATAGGTAGGTTTCTATATTACAATGAAGACAAAAATTATTCCCCACTATAAAGTAATTCTGACAATCACAATTTAGCAAGTACAGCAAGGCATTCAGAGGCTAGACTTGTACTCAAACGTAAAATGTTATTTTAAATTTGAATCCTTAATCGATGTACGATCCTTGAACTTTTGTACAATTTGTAATTCACAAAATTCTCTACATTTGGCTCATGCAAAACAAATTTAAACTATGCTTGTTTTATTTATCACAAAACCAAGGCGGTTTACATTACATCACTATTTTATAGGTTGAAAGTCATCAGAAATATAATTCTTCAACATGTGGGAATCCTCGCCGGGTTACTAAATAGAGGTGTAAAACATCGCTAAAAAATAGTTTTGGTTAGTTTTGTGTATGTTGTGAATGATGTAAAACAACTCCATGTTTTACATCATTCTCTCTCATCATCTCTCTCTCATACATCTGCTTTATCTAGATTGTCCAACAGCGTTTTATAATTCAAAGGGTCAAATTTATTTTAGAATTTACAAAGACCGCTGCTGCCACAGAGCCCTCATTAAAACCACGTTATGCTTTCCAACAGGTTAATCATGGCATTATGAATACCTGTGAACTCCTGAAAGCATATGGGGACTCAACCAAGATACTATGGACCCTTAGAAACCCTTCTTCTTAAGAAGTTTTTCTCAGCTGTAGGGAAACACTAAATACTTTACATGAATTTAAATCTCAGGATCCACTTCGAATTGAATTTGATAAAAATTTAATCTGTGGTTTTTTTTGACCAAGATGCTAATTTCTTGAGCCGTGTTATCAGCGCCAAAATAAATAAATAAATAAATAGATAAATATTTATTCAAAGGATATAAAAAGCTTACCAACGAACTCAAGGACTAGAATTAACGCAACGCCAGTTTGTAGGCAGGGTGTTTGGTATAGTGATCTGTTTGTTTTTGTTTTGAAAAAACGTAAACAAATTGCCAGATCTCAAAAACCAAAATCAGGAAATTACTTTGAAAATTTAATAAAATTATTCAAAAATATTGGTTTTTGTGTTTATATAGGCAACATCGATTTAAATATAAACATTTATTAATATGACAGTTCCAAGCACCGGCAACAAGGTTATTTTGGACAGCTGCAATAGCAATAACACGTTTTGTAAACTGACTTGATCAACAGCAACCGAATTGAGCATCTAAAGTAAATGTCATATCTGTCTGTCACTTAAGATAATAAACAAAAATAGTTTTCCGGCTTTAAAAATAATTTTTAACAATAAAGAATCATCCATTTATAAATATGGTCCAATGCCATAAACATTGAAAAAGGTATTATTTCCGGAGTTATGTTATTCAGTGTCTTTAATCAATGTTGCCGGTGCAGTGTGTTTACAAGAACTATCCCTCTTTGCCCCCCTGAATATATTTATGCCAAACAGGGTTTGTTTCCTTTATTTCTATTCAAGAATTCGTTGAAGCTTACTAACAAAAATTTATAAAAAGAAAGATAATATTCTCATGCAACCTTTAAAATGGCGAAGTTTATCGCACACTTTTGTATGGGTTGATCTGCTACTTAACCTATCTGCTAAATAGGTCTTGCTTCAGTTAGTTATTCTTATGCAGTTATGAATAATTACTTAGAGAAGACCAAGTTGTGTCTAGCAAATACTTTTTCACCGTAATTACAACTTTTCTGAAAAAAAAAGAAAGAATTGTAAAAATTTGACCACAAACCTGTTATTTTTGCGGAATAAAAAACAGCTGTATAATAAATTGTCGTGGGTCCCAATGAATACGATTTATGATTTAAAATTTAATATTTAAACTTACTCGGCTTACCATCTGGCAGATTTTTTTCTATAATGGAATAAAGAAGCTGTGGAGAATGGGTGCAGAGCAGTAATATGTTTTATGTAAAAGATTTACTGAAGTTGCAGAAACGTTGTTATGAGCGTTTTGGTTACATTAAATAAAATAATATTTTTATTTTGAAAATGTTTTTTTTTTTGTAGTAGACCTACGATTTATTAGTACCTCGTTTTATTGTTTATACTGTTTTTTATTATTATCTTCATTAGTAACGTTAAACCCTAGATTTCTTGGAAAGTTCTTAGACTGAATCTGGTTACGCAAAGGCGCCAAAAGACACAAATCCCATGCAACTGTAGATGTCCAGCAATGGGTGATGGATGTGTATTTTCTTGGTGTTTTCTGTAATGTTTTCTGATTAGAATCGTAGTTCAACGAACAAGTTCAGCTGTAGGTTCCATTTGGCTGACGTTAAACAGGGTGCACACTAAAAGGAGGTCGGATGTACTATTTTGGATAGCCGACTCTTAAGACCTCCATCTACATTACAAGACGAATGCTTTAAATATAATTGCTGCCATAACACTAATTTGTTCACTAGAGTAATAATGATTTCATATTAAACTATTATTTTAGGACTTTATATGCCAGCTGCATGTTTAGTTGCTGCTGCTCTCATTATAAGAGCTTGTGCTAAATGGTGCAAATTACAGGATAATCTACTGCAAGAAAAAAATAAAGGTAAATAATGTTGCTTTATATATATATATATATATATATATATATATATATATATATATATATATATATATATATATATATATATATATATATATATATATATATATATATATGGGTTAATTATGTAGAAAATTATTTTCTCTAAATGCGATTTCGTTTAAAAAACTGTTTATCTTACTTTTTTAGTGTCAGTAATATTTTAGCCGCCGCTAGATAAAAACCCTTATGAGAATCCGTTTTTTTTTATCGTTATTCATACCCTTGGTAACTTTTTAGAATCAGAAGCGATATTCTTCCATTTTCGCTTATTAAGTTTTAAACAGTGGCACTTGCTTGCAGAGGAGGTTTGGAGTATTTCCCTCCACTTTAAGCGTCAAGACGAGTCTTAATGTAGTATGTCTTACTTTTCTACAAATACCACAGTATTTAGTTGTCTGGCTTTTGAGAATTCTTAAATAAAAAACATGTATTTGTATTTTAGTTAGAATTTTATTGTTTATTAATTTATTGTTAAATATACAGATATACCCTTTTGGAAATAACTTGATGGTAATTTTAAAACATTAAGTCTAAGAAATCTGTTTTGAACTTTCTCTAGATTGTACTTATAAATGTCATAATATGGCGACCATATCACTAAGAAGTATTTACTCATAGTTAAATACTTTTTAGAAGTATGGTTGCCATATTATGAGTGTTGTACGTAACGCATCAATATACAATATAACAATTTCAGCCATCAAAGCGAAAACTCACGAGAGTTTCTTTGTATAAAAAATATCATTTCTGGTGGTCAACTTTATTTTTTAAAATAGCAACTTCTCTGTTTTATTTCACTTTTTTAAAGTGCTCCTGAAAATGCAATTTACTGCCAAGTTTCACTTTTTCATTTGAAACCATTATTACATAAGGGAAATAAAATTTTCAATAAAATGGAAAAACGTCGTTATTAAACCTTATTAAAAGGTGTTAAAAAGGTTGTCCATTCACTTGTTGGCAGCAACCGGCATAATAAGTTCACATTTACTCCTTATAAGAATATTAATTTTAAGTTTTGTTTTATAAACCTTACTTTTAATGTTTCCCTTCTCCCGATCCATCTGTTGGGAAATATTTGGTTAAGGTAATTTATAACAGGCCGCGCATAATGGAGTGGAGCCCAATCTTGTTGAAACCAAATATCTGCATTTGGAACAAGCGGATTCAAAGCATTTAAAAAACTGAACCGCCAAATTCGAAACAAGCTTTGCCTCTAGGAATTGTAAATATATCTCTCCAGTAAGGTTATCTTCAAAGAATATTGGACCGATAACTTGATTCCTAATAACGCCAGCCCACACATTAATCTTTTAAGGTCATCGGGTATGTACTTCTGTCATCCCGTGGGAATTACTATTAGCCCAATAACGACAGTTTTGTCGATTGATATGTCCGTGTAAAGTGAATGTTGCTTCGTCGAAATTTTTGACTAACCCTGTATACTCATACTATACTATACACCTAAAAAATTCCCGAGGAAAAATACTAATTGACGTGTCCGAGAAATTCTTAGAAAAGTTAGACAATTAACTTAATAACATAGAAATTCCATTTTAGATGTTCACTTTGTAAATTTATTATTTTTTTATTCTTTCTTTCAGGAGGCCCGTCAGAAGAATTCGTTAATTCTGTCAGTTATATCAGAGTAGTGATAATATTTATTGTTATGCATATAATTGGATCATTTGCTATGGCGTTACCAGAAGTTATCATGTCGATTGCAGATATATATGAGTATGAAGTTGGCAAAGCAGTGATTTATGGTTTAGTTGGTTTAATCGGGGCATCCTTATTAACACCGTTTGCTTTAAAAGCTTTAAAAACTTGCCCGGCTAGTATGAATTTGTTGTGCATTTTTTCACTGCTCGAATTGGGCACTGCCATTATTTGCCTGTCAATGATAAACTTTTCTTTGGGTATATTTTGTGGAGTTATAAGTGTTCCTCTGGCACTTATCATTGAGCCAGAAACAAACAAGTGAGTATTTAAATATTATTGTTAAATAGTGTCCAGCAACAATACATCGAGCATCTTTGAAGTCTAAACCAAAGAGTTAGAAGTTGAGTTTAAGTGCAAGAACAAATATGCATTTTTGGAAAGATATTTTGAAATTCCCAGCGTGCTTCAAAATGGGTATTATTAAATAAAATGCCACTTTTCAGGCCACCAGATATTAAAAATAATTACAAAAAAGTATTTAATACCTATGTATATAAAATTTAGATAAAAAGAAACGAAATATAATGTATTTTTTATGTAGGGTGTTTTATTAAAAAATCTACACCACAACAACAATATTTATAAAAATATTTGGATTAAAAAAAACGACTTCTAATGTTATCTGTATGTAGGGTTTTTAACAACAGTATTTTTTCTTAAATGCATCTTAATAAGTAAGCTGTGTTAATACTTTCAGTTTGACAATTTTACAGAAATTTTAAACTTTATAAATTTACGGGCCATAAAAGCTCGACGCATTGTTCAAGGTCTCTCCGTGTATGTAGTAATGACCAAACATATAACTTTGTATCCAAATTTTTTATATAACAATCGCCCCGTGAAGAAAAATTAATTGAAATTGATATGAAAGTAGAGAAAATTAATCTAATTCGATTCACCATCAGTGATGAATGTTAAAGCAACATAAAAAATAAAATCGTTCTACATAGGGATACTTTGTAATCAGGTGTAAAATTGCCCAAAAATACCTTTAGGTTAGGGTTAGGTTTAAAGTGAGTGGACTTTTTACGCCTTCTTACGGCTCTCACCTTTTTATATTGCTCCCAACAGGATCAGACTTTCAACAAATCCGATATCAGATTGGGATAGAGTTTTTACATCTCTTACTCGTGTCGCTACCGGACAGGAGCACAATATGTGTTCTGGTGTCCCTGTTTCCTGGAAAGTATGACGAGCAGACGATTAGATCCGTCATGCCCTCCTCACCCGGTCTAGTGACGTAGGTAGCTACCAGGTCCTTGTTACAGGAACCAGATGTTCCTTCTGAGGCCGTTTCTTCGGCCTTTCCCTAGAAGATGGTTCTATCCGTTTTCTGTTTAAAGCCAGGGAACCCTTTTCCCTGCAAAAGCGGTTCTGTCCGCCATCTGTTTGGATTCAGGGATCCCTTCCTAAGCACCTGTTTGTTCGGGATGGATTAGCCCTTCCTCGTGAAACAGGCGCCTATGACTTTAAGGGCACCTTTCGAAACGGATTCACCCGTTTCACTTTTGTCTGCTTGTGACCTTGGGTGGCACCTCTCGAAATGGATTTATCCGTTTCGGTCAGCGCACCTTTGTAACTTTTTTCCTATGAAAGCGGTTCTGTCCGCTTTCTGTTTGGAGCTAGGGTAGTAATAGTCCACCACGGTAGAGCCCCGCATTATCGCAGTAAGGCTTGATACTCTGATGAGAGATCGCTGTATCTCAGAGGCACCGTTGAAGACACCTGTTTAAGGCACAGGATGTCATTCACTTATCAGTATGGTATGCTAACACCTTGAGTTAAGTCTTGTGTTCGTCT
Organism: Listronotus oregonensis; assembly: GCA_019359885.1. Taxonomy (NCBI): domain Eukaryota; kingdom Metazoa; phylum Arthropoda; class Insecta; order Coleoptera; family Curculionidae; genus Listronotus; species Listronotus oregonensis. The sequence continues at coordinate 118,625 of JAHBCN010000819.1, read as the reverse complement.
TAGCTTCGGATCCCGTTCCATACGCTGGCAACAATAGTTGCCGATAACCAGCAACTTCAGCGGATGTTCCAAAAGATCCTACTGGACCCAACAACGACAACGACGTGCGAACACAGCGGTGGGAAAAATACCATTGCTTATGCTCATTGGGCCATTTAGGTAAAATAAGCTAATTTCCCGCAATTTTGTTTGTAAAAAATACAATTGGGTATTACAAAAATAAGTCCTATTTACATTTTTTTTTCTATAATCCCACAAAAACTGACTTCAATTGAATTATTCAAATAAAAGTAAAAATTAACTTACATTTGATTAATTAATAAATAAACCCTTGTGATTCTTATGTTTTAAAAATCTTTTTATTATTTTTTTCAAAACTTTTTTAAGCATACCTACAGTAATTTTTTGGGGTACACATGTTTATAAAACTATTTCATTTGGCCTTGAAACATATTTGTCATTTAGGTCATCGTGTTTAAACAGCAAATAACTCCCAAAAACAGAAATAATTTAAAGAAGTCTGTCAGATGTGAAATTTTATAAGCAGTTAGAGCAAACAGAAAACTCACAAACTAACCTCTCTGAACATATATATATATATATATATATATATATATATATATATATATATATATATATATATATATATATATATATAGATATATATATATATATATATATATATATATATATATATATATATATATATATATATATATATATATATATATATATATATATATATATATATATATATATATATATATATATATATATATATATATATATATATACATATAAAACCACTAATTATTCTAAAAATAATTTATAACCCCAAAAAAATGGTTTTTGTATTTTTACCAGCTGTCATTCTTTAAATTAAACAATGCAAAAAAATACATGAAATTGTTGATTTTATTTTTTGATTTGTTTTCTGTGACGTAGTAATTGAATTTTGTTTTAGGTACTACAAAATCATTCAGAAAATCTTCTGGATCCTTCTACACCCCCTTGTTGTAATATTTATTGTAGTCCTAGTAAACACCCATTTGATGTTTGGTCAAGAAAATTTTAAAGAAATCTTTCTTAGGGCTCTTGACGCATCTCAGCAGGCTGTAATTTATGGTATAATAGATTCCATGATATATGGAAACTGGCTGTATACTGTAGTCACTGTAATATTAATTCCAAACTGGCTGTGTTTTTGGTGTGTTTCATTTAGTAGCATTTCAAATCCTCTGATAGTAAAAGATAAAAAAGTGTAATTAATAATAATAAATGTTTTAAATTTGACTTAGCACAAATTTATTTAGTGAACAAGTCCCGATGTAAGTGACCAATAACCCTTCCATATCAGTATTATTTATCAAATAGTTTACATGGTAGCCCCATTAAATTATCCAAAATGTAGCTATACCAAAAGGGTTCTGAAATTAGTACTTGTTGCTTTGTAAATGAGAATTTTATATTCTTTACACAATAAAGCTTTATTTGATTTGATTTGTGGGACTGCTTTAAAACGCTACTTATATAAACAAAATTAACTTTATTTCCTAGTTCCTTTTTTAAACGGCTGCTTAGTTTTGTGTAAAAATGTGTAGTAAATAGGCCTTTGCAACTTGATATTAATTAATATTAAGATATTTGGGGGTGGGAGGTTAAGCTTCTGCATAAATGCAAAAGTATCATGTTGAACCATTTAAACTTCGAAATTTTTATATGTTGTTCTTAACTTAAAGTTCACCTCTAAACTACTGTTTTCCCTTCCATCGTTGAGATAGTGATTAAATATATATATATATATATATATATATATATATATATATATATATATATATATATATATATATATATATATATATATATATATATATATATATATATATATATATATATATATATATATATATATATATATATATATATATATATATATATATATATATATATATATAATATATATATAAATATATGTTTTTTGTTATTTACAAAACTTGATTTATCTGCCATGTTCCCAGACAATAAAAAAAATATATTTTAAAGGTCCTTGCCGCGTTGAGACACCGCTTCCCATAAGATCAGCAAAGTTAAGCAACGCCGAGCACGGTTAGTATTCAGATGGGTGACTGCCAGTGAACACTGTATGCCGCTGGCTCTAGTTCGGAATCCACGTTAAACTGTAGATCCCGTCTGGATGACATAACCCAGCCGTTAATAAGGGTTGTTCAAAGGTAAAAGTTTTGGTCCGTGGTGGCACTACCGTGTTGTCTAAAAGATGCCGTAAAATGCAATATTTGCATGTTTCGGTACTTGGACAACATTGACGGAACTAGGGAATATATGGGGTTAAACATCTAAAAACCCACTACCCACGGTATCTAATACTCATGCTTCACAAAAAGCCTTCATTGGCTGTTATAAAGATAAAAAAAGGTTTTGGATTAACCACTTCAAAAATATATCCTGTTATATATTTTAAACACTCTCAATGGTAAGCGTAGTAACAGGTGTCTACGACAGTGGAGACACCTCTTAGTAGATTTTTTCTTTTCCCGTACTCAGGGTAAGTAACAGGAGTAAGACCATAGTTAACTGTATCTAGTATTTTTTGGTACTTGCTTTATTATATCTTATTGATATATGACCAAAATTAATAAGAATCCAATTAATTATTATAAAATGTAATAACAATAAACGAATATTACAATTAGTAAAAGATATACCTACGAAGCAGAGGTAGAAAATGTATACAATAATGCCTAAGTTACTAAGATTTGTTCCATGCTACCAAATTGGTTCTATATGTTGTTGTCACATGACTTGATTCCTAAATAATTTTGTGTCTGATGACATTATAGAAATTAATTTATTGCAAATAAATTATATGTTATTTAAATTTATTCGACATGTTTGTTTAATAAATATATACTATTGCCATAGAAACAAAATGTAACTAAGAATATTTTAACAGTAAATTTATGATGCATTCCAATAAAGGGTAAATATTAAATTAAATTAAATTAAGAGACGCAGTGTAGCGACGCGTAAACAAATAAATGAAATAAATCATGGCAGCAGTTTATAGTTTATTAATGTGCCAGTAACATGCATACATAAATATCAATATGCGATTCCACAGGGAAGCTGTACCCTGTGAAATGACATACTGATATTTATGTATGCATCTTAAAGAAGTGATAAATAAGAAAAATCCGTTTTTGATACTTTAAACTTTTTTTATATTGTTGCTTATCTATGAGGTGGGATATATACAATACATGTTCACAATTACGCTTGATTTTTTTTATATAAGATGTGTTATGTGTAACACGATGTTTAGTAAAAACACGTATACTATGCAGAAGATGGCAAACCTTTGTTTTGCTTAAATATTTGCCTTGAATCCGCCGATGTTTACGCAGTTACATAAATTAAAATATACTGTTTGAATCACTTAGTAGATAAATCTTCTCTGTATGTTATTACATTTCTAATACCTGTTTATTTTTAATTGAGAGCGACATATGTAAAAACAAATAAGGAAAACATTTCCTCATTGGTCAATTGCATCTGTACTGATTTTTTAAACCAATCCAATGCATAGGAAAAAATTCTCCCATAAGTATATTTTTAAATTATAGTGGATCAACTACCTCCATGGTTTTTACGGTGAATCAGTTTCTCTCATCTTTTATTTGTCCATTGCCATTAAAGGGGGAAATCGTAAAAAAACTGACACTTTTTAAGAATTCACTTTTCCCTCATCTTGTAGTACCGATTTAAAATAACTTACCTATTTTTCTGGAGATAATAGGTTACAATATTCTAAACATTAGCTAAAAATTGTGTTAAGTTAAACAACTGCTTACCTAAACAACTTATTTTCATTCAGGTTAACTTCACAGTTTTCAAAAAAGAGATACTTCTTGAATTACTTCCCAATTTGTTTTTTTTTTTATATCAACCGACCTTATTTAATAAAATTATTCAGTTGTAAGGTCCGCAAATTTAGGTATGAATAACACTTTTCATAAAAATAAATGATTTTTTTATAACCTCAACTACAGTTTCCTTGCCTATTTTTAACTTATAAAGACATACATTTTTTATTTAAATCTTTTCTAAACAGCTTTTTTTTACAAAAGACTACATTTCTATAAATTCTAGGAGTGAGTTTTCTTCTCTTTCTAAGATTTAATATTGTCTTAAAAATGTAGATAATTGAATGCAAGAACCAAAAGAAGGCGTGATTAAGACAATTTTCAAAATGTTATTAAAACGGGTGTTCCTGGTTTTGATAAAAAATAAAAACACAAACTTTCATAAACTTCCAAAGTTCTATGCAAACATGGAAATAATGGTAACCATCTTGTTTTGCCGTAAAATAATTAATTTTTGTACACTATATCACATATGTATCACAAAATCATTTTAGTTTTTCCACCCATAGGGTGTATATGGAAAAATGGTTACATTTTCAAAATAAGGAAATTTACATCTATTAATGTAAAGAATCGCAGCCGTGTTGTACAGTATTATTTAAAATATGTGCACCCAATTTCTACTATTTTTCGATATAGTTTTTTATACCATCTCTTGAAATGCCACGAAGGTTTGTATTGCAGTTATCCTTATTAAATGGTATGTAATTATTTAAGATACCATGTGATATGAAGGTATCACATAAAAAGTTAGCAACAGTTAAAACTTTAACATTTATCCCTGTACTTTGATCAAAATAATTAACTATATACTATAATTTTGCAGAAATATCAGGACATTCTAATATTGGTAAAAAAGAGGACATTTGACTTATGAAAAGTGGATATATACCGGACAAAAATTTTCTCCTCAAAAAGAGGACAGCATTTTTGCATTATTATTTATTTATCTCATTATTACACCACTGATCATGCTTAAATTCCAGTAGAAGTTACGTTTATGGTAATTTTTTGGTTTGTAAAGTTTTGTTTTTTTAATTTAGAAATTAAGCACAACAATTAGGGAAAAATACACTAGTATTTTGATCTTCTGTTCGTTTATCTACAGCTACGCTGCTATATTCATTAAGAAGCCTGAATATAAACTGCTTAATAATTATTTCATGTGCCCTTTTTTTCTTTTTGTAGAATATTAATAATTAGTTGCACAAAGCTACATAAAGTATTTAAACTTTATTGCAGTTAAAAATGGTAAGTCACTGTTGTAATTATTACGCTAATTTTGGGTTCCATAATACATGTTTTAGGTATTTTTTATTATACACCTTATCATACGTTAGTCTGTTTATAAAGTTAAGCATGTTACTTGAATATTTTGATGTTTGTAAACGTACGTTTTCGATTTAATTCTGTATAAATAAATTGCTTATAATCGCGTGTTGTCATTTTGATATGTAAAATTTTCATTTTTGATGCTATCTAAAATATAGTAATTTTTGTAATACTTTTTTTACTTTAGTTATAATAAATAATTATAATAAAATAATAATTCTAAAAATAAGTTTTAATAAAAAATGTATGAGATAGATGATTTTATTTTAACAGCTGCCCATAGGTTATTATCGAAAAACAAATAGGTTATTTAAACGTTGTTTATAATGTCAAAAACCAACATTGGAAGAAGTTTCGTCTTTTTAGTTTTATTCAAGGAAGTGAAAAGATATAAACTAACCGGAACTACAAACATGTGACGCATTTTATTAATAGAATATTTCCTTTTAGAAAGATATAATATAAAATTTATTTAGATATCCCCAAGTTCGATTTTTTAAAGTTCAAATAGAGTGAAATCGGCCAATTAGTCATTTTAATATTTTTTTAATAACTGCGGTAAAAAAGTTGGTAATTAAAGCTACTTTTTAAGATCCGCCAAATTACTCCTCTTAAAGGTATAATAGAAGCGATAAAAAGTTTTAATCAAAATCATTACAAAATATAAAGGAACTTCATAAAACATAATCCCGCAAGGTGAAAAAAACAAATAATGCTTCGTCACGAATTAAACTCGGTTAATAAAATATTACTTATAGTTTTTATTTAACATTTGGTAAAAACTAACTAAGCACTTTATAGGTATGCTTAGTATTTGGAATTAACCCAATTAAAAAAAAACGGACTTAGGGAACTATTTAATCCGAAGAAAGCCGAGTGATTCTTACATTACGAAGTCTCTTCATTCGGTTAGTCGGTTCAACTCCAAGTTACAGATAAGTTTGCGTTAGGGAAGATTATATATATATATATATATATATATATATATATATATATATATATATATATATATATATATATATATATATATATATATATATATATATATATATATATATATATATATATATATAATATAAATATATATATTTAGCAAATCGAAGCCTTGTATTAAAATTAACTAAATAACAAATTTTTTTATGATAAAAAAAACACAAAAAATATGTCCATTTAGCACACACAAATCAACACAATCATTTTTACTTAAACCATTTTTAGCAGAAATTCACAATTTTTTTTTATTTTTTACTCCGAAATTCCCACTAGAAACCTCATGGCTATTGTAAGCAAGAAAGTTTAAAGGTGTATGGAAGCCCAATACTGTAGAACAAAATTGTCCAGGCGTGCAGGGCAGCGGGAATAGGGGGATTGGCCCCGCGGAGTTTGCGCAATGAATAGTAGGTCAGGGCCGGACTTCCATAATTCTTTGTTACTATTTATAAAGTTACCATCATAAAATGTCAAATTGAAGCATTCACTGTTTCTATTATTTTTTGTTCAAAATTGTTGGTTATTAAACAATACTACCATAGAATATTTAAAATTATTGTGTAATATTGGATTTTATATCATTTGATATAATATGGGAAGAATAGATGGCCCCACTTTACAGCCTTCTATTTTAAGGTCGATATTTTTTGGAGTTTTGTATTTTTACCAAAATTTTTTAGTAAATAAATAAAAAAAAATTAAAAGATTTTTTAAAATAAATTTCAAACATTTTCTCATAGTTTCATGTACGTATCACCAATTTTGTGATAAAAGAAGGGCAAGATAGTGTAAATGAGTTTAATCTAATCCTAAGATTCTGGTTGTACATTAAAAAGTGAAATTTTTTATAACTGCTTTTAAGGCATATACTTTTCACTAATAACAAACATTCATGAGACAGTGGTTAAAAATGTTTAGTAACCTTTGGTACCTAGGTATCCATTGTAATAGTATCCGTTAAATATTATGTGTCTACAGTATGTCGAGCTTAAAAAGTTGATAATGTAAGTTTAAGAAACCAAAAATCTAATTTCTTTTTAAACAAATACAGAAAAAGCAAAAAGAAACTTTAACATAAAATTGTACTTTCTATCATTTAATTAGAGGGACCTGTATATATTAAAATTTGTCTGGTCTGCCCAGTAATTAATAATTTTAATTCTTTAAAAGAATGTACTAAATTATTAGATGAAATAACAGTACCTAAATGTAAACCTTATTTCTTTTTAATAATCCACAGAAATACACAAACATTGTGGAAATCATCTAAAAGATAGTTAAGATTGCCTTACTTTTCTCACTGCTATTTCCTATGAAATTTTCATTTTCTATTATTCATAATTGATATATTATTATTTATTCGGTTACCTAACATTACGTCTCATAAGAAGCACCTAATTTAAATATAAGAAATACTCACCTAAAGTAAAAAATGCCGGGTATGTTACACTTGGATTTGCAAGACAAAACCATGCAACCTCTAGTCATTTTGTTACGATATTATAAGTAACAAACAATAAACACAAAATTATAGTCATAATTTAATAAACACTCATCACTAAAATAAGACGGTTTTTATCAATCCAAAAAACTTCTGCAACCACAAAAAATAATCACACAAAGCAAAACAATCGAAACTAATACGGCGCAAAGGGCACAAACCACAACGAAAATGACGAATGATGAGACGACGACGGTTGATTGAACAGCGCGAATATAGTATCATATAGTATCATCGCGCTTTGCTCCAAAAACGGTATTTCGGCTCTCATAAAAGTATAATGTGTTGCCTAACTACACAGTGTGTAAGTAGGTAACACATTAAATTATTTCGTGAAATTTTGTTATTGCGCAGAATCGGCGGGGCCAACTCTGACAGTTATTTTCATATTGGGCTGGACATTTTTTGATCGAATGGGCCATAGCTTTGGGCTTCCATACCCCTTTTAAACTTCCTTGATTGTAAGCGACGTGACCTTGCCAAAGTCAATAGTAACGCGGCAAGTAAGAGCGCAGACAGCTGCCGATAAACGTTCTCTCTTACACTACAGCAGCATGTCTATAGCGCTACTCAGTCGCACCTATACATAATTTTTTAGGTCACCTGGCATATGGAAAGTCCCACCAAAATGATCTGTCTTTTTTAGAATCTTATTTTTTAGTTATAAATAATACTTTATTAAAATTTCAAGTTGCCTCAAATACATTTTTTATATTTTTTGCAAAACATTTTCGCACGCGCCTGGCAAGGTTAAAACCCCGGCAAAATCGTCTGGCTTATTTTTTTTTTAATTTTTAAACATTTGACTACAACATATAAAAACTGCATATTGCCTCAAATACATTTTTGGAAAAAAAAATAAATATTTTTAAAAATTTAGGGGTTGATTAAGCCCCGCTACTCACCAGCCAGGTCTGCAGTTCCGTGTTGGGGTTTAATAGGAGAAGTATATGACAAGTTTTCAGCTTGCTTCAAATACCGACCCAAAAATTGCTGCCACCTCTCGGGGTATAAAAAGGTGTGAGCCACAATAGACCGAGCGGTCCTAATGGAGGGCGTAAAAAGTCCACTTACTTTAAACCTACCTACCTACCTAGCGATATAAATAAAAATTAATGCACGTTAAGGTCTTCCCCAGGGTTGATAAGAGTGGTAGGAATTTTCAAGATCTACATTGGTATGCCGTCTAAATCAAAAAGTACTTACCTGGAAATGCATAATCGCTCTAATAAGAATATTTTAATAATTAGTACTAACAATAGCGCAGTCAAGAAGAAAAAAAAGCAATAAATTAAACATGTATTTAAATTTGTATTTTACAAGTACAGTAGATAAATTGTACTTAACACTCAAATTATAACATCTGATAACAATCATATAAATTTTACATTGTATAATAAATACCTGCAACTACTTAATTTAATAGCTTTATGCTCATAAAGCTATACAATTAGGCACATTTAAACATTTATCTATGTATATTTACTATTATGTATTATAAAAAAGTCTTTACAATATGACTATATCGTATATAACTATAAATGAAGCTGCATACTTATTAATATTTATTCTGGACTTATTAAATAACAAAAGAATCACCATTAAACTATTTTATCATTGTAGTTAAAGGGGTTCGTTGATATAAATTTTTAATGTATTTGTCAGGGAAAAGTAGACTTTAGAAAAGTTATTAGGTAGCCTTGTACTTCATATTGACATTGTGTATAGAATGTTAAAAATCGGTTGTCGTCTTTTTTGAAACATTCTGTGTGTCACGGTATACAAGGTGTCCCAAAATATGTGGGCAATTTCTCCGAATTTAATAGAAAACCCAAAAATATTATGACAAGTTCCCATAAACTTTTTTCCTACGAGGCTTTCCTACGGAGATACAGGTACATGACGGACGATCCTGGAAATCATTTTTTTAAGTAACTTTTAAAATACTGGGCGTAATTTAATATGTTTTTAATATGATGGTTACTGGATAAGTTTTCTTAAAATGAACACATTAAATCATATTTGGTTTATTTAGTTTGCCAGGGACAGACTAGCTCTGACACAATAATAACAATTTTTTTAACACCCTGTACGATAAAGACTCAACAACATTATTTTTGGATAGTTTTAACCTTAAACTAAAAAAAAAAAGGTATTCTTGATTGACATCGATAAAACCAACTGTTTACGAGAAATAAAATATTATGTTTGGTATTTTTTTTTTAAATTTTACGGGGTGTTTTCTAATTGTACGTCAATATTTAAGGAGGTAATTTTTGGGTCCATTTTAAGAAGAAAACTACATACAAACGTATGTTCTAAACGTCTTAAGTTTTGAGATACAGGGTGGTAAAATTTTTAAAAATAAATCATTTATTATTAATATCTGTAATACTACCTTAGATATTTAAATGAAATTTGTCATACATATACTATGTTTCAAGAAGCATTTTTTAGTGTACCACATTTTTTTTTATTTCCACCAGTGGCGTTCGTACAGAATTTGACCTGTCTATTTTGGCAAATAAAAAAAAATGTGGTACACTAAAAAATGCTCCTTGATACATATTACATTTATGCCAAATTTCATTAAAATATCTTAAGTGCTATTACAGATAATAATAGTAAATTATTTATTTTTGAAAAATTTACCACCCTGTATCTCAAAAGTTAAGACGTTTAGGACATACGTTCAAATGAAGTTTTCTTTTTAAAATGAACCCAAAAATTGCTTTCCTTAATATTGACATACAATTAGAAAACACCCTGTATAATGCAAAAAAATATACCAACCATGATATTTTATTTCTCGTAAACAGTTGATTTTATCGATGTAATCAAGAATGCCTTTTTTAGTTTAAGGTTAAAGCTATCCAAAAATAATATTGTTGAGCCTTTATCATACAGGGTGTTAAAAAAATTGCTATTATTGTGTCAGAGCTAGTCCGTCCCTGGCAAACTACATAGGCCAAATATGATTTAATGGTTCATTTTAACAAGACTTATCTAGTAACGATCATCTTAAAAAATATATTAAATTACGCCTAGTATTTTAAAAGCTATTTAAACAAAAACGATTTCCAGGGGCGTTCGTTATGTACCTGTATCTACGTAGGAAAGGGTCTTAGGAAAAAAAATTATGGGAACTTGTCATAATATTTTTAGGTTTTCTATTAGATTCCGAGAGATTGCCCACTAGTTTATATACAGGCACATCCTGTATATAAACTAGTCCCAGTAAATTCTTTTGAACGTAATTCCGATTTTGAACTTATGCGGACAATTTTTATAATTATTATTAAAAGATAATTATGAACACATGTTTCATTATTATCTCTTAATAATACTGTGGCAATAATATCCTTTATTTTTGGTCACTTTATTATTTTTATACAAAAATATGTTTTAGTTCGTGACATTTAAAAGCCAGGAACACATCTGTTTTAAGAGAAATAAGAAAAACATATTAAATTTGGCTTAAAGGTAATAGAAAATATTATAAATTAAATGGAATATATTTTTAGACTTTCATAGTTTTTATTTATACAAATAAACCTCTAAATTTTATTCTATTTTATTAATTGTATTTATTCATCTATGCGTTTAAGCTTTATTGAAAAAATAAAACTGGCCAAGGGTTATTTTTTTGCTAACTGGTATTTATAAAACAAAGCGTCTACAATTCCAGGCTTGTTAACTGGTCTTTATTTGTTCCTGTTTGGAAAAAAAATTTAACGGACATGGTTTGTGAGCATTTTTTTTTATTGAAAAATAGAATATATTATAATCCAAACATAAAGATTTATAATGGTAAACAATGTTTTATATTAAATTATAAAATTTGAAATAAAAAAAGTAATTGTGGTTTACTGAAAATAATTTAAAATTGGTTCGTCCGTTGCTATTGTTTATAAAACAAAGCGATTGATATTCGCAATTTTTTTTTAAATTATTTTATTTGTTTTTAAAAGTGGGAGGACTCAGCTTACCCTACCCTACCCATTTAATCATACGCCACTAAAAACATTTGATTACACAGGACCACAAAAAAAGTGGTGTGTGCTGGGTGTCGAACTAAGGCAGCGGTTACACTGGATAAGAATGTTTATATGAGAGCGGTTATATTGGCCACGATCCCTTCATACGAATTCGAACAAATTTGTACGAAGTTTTTATACGACCAAAATAATTTGATTTTCCTCCGTTGTTTGTACAAACAAATCCATTTGACGGTGGTGCTGGTAGGTAGGGTGGTTTGTTTTGGTTGTTTTAATCCAAGAAAGGCGGTCTCTATGAGATCAAATCAGTAAATACTATCATAATAGGAATTTTAATAGAAAATTATGGTATTAAGTGGCCGAGATTATGAAAACTAACTGGTAAATAGTAAAAACTTTTATTATAAAATTATCTTTTGAATTCTCCATTTACATTTCTTGATAAAAAATATTTATCAACCCAACAAATTTGACTATTTTCCAGTAATAGAAGTTTTAATAAGGGGGATGTTTTGAGAAAATATAACTCAGATATCGGATTCATTGCCCAATATATGGGTGTTGAGGACTAAACTATCTTACAAAATCGCACAGACTGTCCCTCATTCAGTGTAAACGGTTTGGTAGTATACTGTCATATAAATGAAATAGTACGAATTCGTACGAACAAAATTTCGTACGAATTCTTATCCAGTGTAATCGCCGCCTAAGATTTTCTGGCGTGTTTTTTCGCTGAACACGAATCGGTAGTCAAAATTGGGCATCAAACAGCAAAAAATTAGGAAAAACCCAAAAAAACCGAGACGGTATATTTACCGGCAGAAACCTGCTACCACGGAATGTTTGGACTACGACTATATAAAATATATTAAAAAAAATCATAAAACAGAAAAGAGAGCTTTTCAAATTGTCTATATAAAAAAATATTTAAATATTTTTGATAAGATAAATAAAAATGAAGATATAAACGAAAAAGTTTGGCATTAATTTCAGTCCAAAATAGGAAGAATTTTTTTTTACTTATGTGATTTTTGTTTTTTTTTATAATAAATCACTTATTTTATTCATTTGAATCCCAAATCCAATTTGCAGAAAAAAATCAAATAATAAAAAAGAATTAATTCTCAATTTTTTTCTAGAGGGATATTTAAAAAAAATCCTGAAAATTCGGTTTTTTGATTATAACTCAAAAAATATCGCATTTAGACAAAAATATTATATAACTTACGGTCGAGTGATGATCGCGTCGTTAAATTTAGCAATGGACTTAGCAATTGTTTAAAGTTAACAACGGTTTAGAATGTTTAACAAAATGTCAGATTTTGAAAGGTTGTCTACTAAAATCATTGAATAACACTGACAATGACGTTTTGTTAAATATTCTAAACCATTGTTAACTTTTAACAATTGCTAAGTTCATTGCTAAATTTAACAACGCGATCATCACTTGGCCGATAAATTAAAGGTCCTTTAAAAATACATAGTTTATGTCATATTTTTGTGTATCATTTATAATTTTTAAGATATTGACGTATTAAATAAAAAAAAAACGTTAATATCTGGAAATAACGCCTTTTTGTCCATTTTTTGCTGTTTGACCCCCAAGTTTAACTTGAGATTCGTGTTCAGCGGAAACAAATATGCCAGAAAATCCTAGTTCGACACCCAGCACCAACACCTTTTTTGGTGGGCCTGTGTTATTATTTAGTAACATACTAGATTAAAAAGTTTGACCGGCTACATTTAACAGAATGACAGAGTAAGCTACGCGATCAATCTTTGCAGGTTCAAAATCAATTTTTTTTCAATTTTTCGTTTTTTAACATTATTCTATGATCTTTAGAGCTTTTTCTAAAGTCCGTATTAAATAAATACCAGCTAAAATCAGTAACACTTTGTTTAAAAAACAAACTTTATTTGCTCCTTGGGTTTATGTGCGGCATTTTAGCTTTTTTTTAGGCACGAATAGAAATTTACATTATACCTTTTAACCAAACGATGCTTTATATTTAGACCAAAAGTCTTTGGACAGACACGGTATATTATAGACTTGTTATAGATTTGGTAATTCTATTATATATGTGTATTTTAATATTTTATAAATACAATGTATTGATTGCTTTTTCAAAAAATAACATTGTTTTCATAGCCAAGTAACACGATTTTATTTCATTTAGACACTACATTATTTAGTGCATTACAAAATTTGGTAAAAATCTAATTATTTATATATTCATTAAAACCAGAAAAAATGTTTTGTTAATTCCTAAGTACCTAATAATAATGGTTATCTATAAAATTTTGGTTTTTGCTGATTTTATTCGAAAAATAACTGCCAAAAACTATATAATAATACTAGTAAAAAATAGGTTATATATTTTAAAATGTTTGTATTGTATATTTCTGGACGGCAACATTCGCCTAAAATATTAATATTACTGGAAAATTTATTTAAGTCCTTAAGTTTCAAAAAGGTATAAAGTCGACACTATTTGCTCTTTACTTATAACGCCATGTTATGTTAACTAGTCCAAAAAAATCTATCTAACGTTAAAACCATCTAGAGTATTTAAGGACTATTTTCCTGACTGCAAAATAATATTATTAACGTTTTAATAATATATAATATCTTAGAAGTTCATTAGACTTACTTATAAATAAACGATTTAACAGCACTTACTGTTTTTATAGTGATTGCAGTAAAATTGGTACTGATTGACGAAAAAATAAATCTGGATGTTTTTTAACGTATTAAGGCTAATAATTTATTTTATTTAACGACCACGTCGAGTAGGTTTCCATTTTTCCTGCTCTAGAATTTTTTGCAAAAATCGTCTTATTTAAAAAGAGGTAACATATGGTTGTTTTTTAAACTGATTAAACAAAAATAAAAATAAATATTAAGCAATAAAATTAATAAAAATCTTACAAGGGTCTTATGCTTGTTTAAGAAAATTAATTGCTTATATAATCTTGATAAATTAATGCAAATACATACTACAATAATAAATAAATACTATATATAGTAGATTAGTTAAATAACATAATAAAAAAAATATTCTTACTGCAAATTGTCCATTTATTTAGGTAAGAAGTACTCATAAACGAAAAGTTTGTAATATTAGAGAATCTCTGTTTAGGATATGTATTTATTTAGGAAAATATTATTTGACTAAATATCTGGCTACTTGTGTTATATGTTATTTTTAAAGGATATTTCGTTTTTTTTTTTATATTAATGTGGTGTAAAGTATAATTATATATTCCTATTATGCAGCTCAAAGTTGAGTACTTTAAGACCTCATTATAAGTATACAATAGCATATTTTAATTTATTTGGTCTTTAAATTTTTGTGAAAAATAAAATACGTTTTTCTATTTTTTACCTGTTTTTCTTTTTATGGGTAAACTTAAGTTTACAGAAAAAATATTTTGTGCATTTTTGATTCTAATAAATATTATATGTTTTATTTTGTATTGCAAAATCAGCATTAATTAACTTAAGTAGTATATACAACTTTTAATAAGCTGGTTATATTTGAAATAAAACACTTGATAAATATTTTTTTTCCTGGGCCAGAACAAGTTGCGGTTATTTTTTGTTAAACTGCAAATAATTTTTTAAATAAATAAAAGCTCAGATAAAAAATAAATAACTTTATAAATCACAGATGATTTGCGGCAAATAAAAAAAAATGATTCGAAATGGCATTTTGCATAACATATTAAAATACGGCCTAACTAGAAATGTCTAAGTGTTGATAATATTGGACCTAATTGGTTTTTCAGTGTTTTCAGGTTATTGACTTTATAAAAATAGGGGCCTCTAGTGATATTTAAAAGTACAATATTTCCAATTGATGAAATATTTTGTGTCAAATTAAATAGCTTATAGGTCAAATGTCTAAGTGTTGATAATATTGGACCCAATTGGTTTTTAAGTGTTTTCTTTTTGAGTTATTGAGTTTATAATAATACGGGTCTATAGTGATATTTAAAAGTACAATATTTCAGATCGATTAAATATTTTCTGTCAAATTAAATAGCTGCAAAGGTCATAAATAAAATAAACATGCTATAAAGATTTTATCGAAACACCACCTGAAACTTTTCTCCTGCATTTTAATTTATATATAAATATTTAATTAAGTTTATTTTACCAAATATTGTATTTATTAAATTATTATACTAACTTGTCTTTGTGATTAATTGTTTGTTTTACTTGGTCTGAATTATTAAATTTAAACATCATATACAATTAAAATATTTTAACGCTTTTAAGTTTAAATACTAACTTGTTGGTTAGTATATTAACTCACATATTCATTTTATAGTAAACTACAATCATAAAATTATCTATTGTGTATATCCTTAAAAAGTTATTTTAATGGATATCATGTAACTAAAAATTGTAAAAAAAAACAAGTTGCACTTCATGCTTTATAAGGTTATACAATGTATTGGTAAAACTATATATTATGGTGCATTTAAACTGATATATACAATTAATTTACGTAAATTTAATTACATTAAGAATAAAATAAAAAAATAATTATTTTAAAAATAATAATTTCTAAAATACTTTTCCCAACAATTACACAAAATATTATTTAAAAAGGTTTGTTTAAACAAATACTTTAAAATATTTAAAAACATATACAATGCATTCGTAAAAAGTGGATAAATCAGTTAAAAATTGTTAAATTCTGTTAAATGTATAACGTCATAGATATTTTTTTCAATGGTAACCATATTTTTTATTACGGAATTTGAAACAGCGTATCTTTTATATCCGGTGAAATAATTTGAAATATGGACTGAATAAAAAAACAAAAGAAAAACTCTTTTGAAATTTAAAAATACTAATTGTATTAACAATAAAAACTTTTAAAAGATCTAAAATAAATTATCAAATTAAACCTCGTTGGTTGCTAAACAGTAGCCAAGACAATAATTTCTTTTTGAAAATTCAAATATTTTATACCGGTTATGTTTACGTTAAAGAAATAGAGACCCAATATTTTCTAGGGATTTTGAGTATAATATTTTATCATTAATCAGAAATTCTTGGTAGTTCCATAACAGCTGTTTTGACCATTGACATAGTCGTTAAAAGAAAATGTAGCCTTGTCAGAAAAATATATATTCTTATTAAATAGAAAAATTAATGATTATTCTTTAAATTTTTAACGAATTTATTTACTACTTTACGAATGTATATTTGAGCTTAATTAATATTAATTAACATCAAATACAAATTATAAAACATACATTTAAACTAAATAGTTACATTTTGGCATTTTTCAAACTCTTCGTTAATAAATTATAGTCTTAATTTGCATTTGCGGTATTATAATACAATTTGTGCTGTGGTATTTTACGGGAAATTTTTGCCTTTATCTAGTTTTATAAAATCAAATAAATTAAATAAATCAAATAAATACGACAACTTGAACTCAAATAGTTTAATATTATTCTGACTGAAAGGAAAACTTTACAGTAATTACTGTGTATTTTGTGTATGTACATTGACATATTTTTCCGAAAATAAAAAAAAAATAAAATCATTTACTGACAAAATGCATGACCATTGTATAATTTTTAACGATTTTTGTAGTTAAGTGCTGCGATATTTTAGTAAATACATAAATGCCTTTAATTATTTAAGTACAGTTTATATTTTTTAATGTACACTTTAAATAAAATATAAATTGACTTCACATTATTAAATAAAGAATATTTTTTACATTTTTTTTAAAAGCTTTTTAAAGTAAACCTAATAAGTAAGGTGTTTGTTTCAAAAGCTCCTAATTTTATAAAATTAAAGCTAAGTTAAAGTCTTATTTATTTATTTTTGGAGCATACACCATGTACCGGATATTTTTAAAAATAGGTTAATCTTTTTTGGAATTAATCACCCTTTGAAAATGTATAACTTAAATATTACCATGAGAATTAAATGTTTAATATTTATTAACTGAAATATTTGGGTAAGAATCCATTGTATATTAAGGTAATAAAATAACGTTTTGCGCACTATGTTAGTAATCAAGTTGCATCCATAAAACAAAACATTTAACCGTTTTTATAGTTATAGATACAATTATAGAAGGATCTATAAAACTGTTTAAATACTAACAAATTGTACATATTTACCAAAATAATTGGTCAAATTAGTATACCCACAGAACTTATATAATTAGCATGTAACAAAAATGTTTTTATATATATTTTTAATTGCAACGAAAAATATTGCAGTAAATAAAACAATTAGTAATACATATCTTTTACTACACCTAAGTAGTGGTAATGCACTAAAATATTTTAGCCGTAAGTACATTTAGTTTGTTTCACATTAGAATACTATACTGTGAACATAAAAAATGCTTGAACCGAGTAGCACATGTTTAATAGTTATGTCATTGGATAACGTCATAAGGTGTGTGATGATATTTTGAAGCCAACAAAGAGAGATAGCACTACCAAACATAAAATAAATTTTCCATAAATCTATCTCACGATGGAGCGCTTCCAACTGCGCATGAGTAAAATTCTAACATCCTATTGGCTGGTTATCACAACGGTTATCGATCGTCTAAACTTTCACCAATCCAAAAAGTGCTCTTAAAGCATGCGCAGATATGCTGACTCCATTTTGAGATGGACATATACGTTTTTACATGGGACGTCGAATATGCCTTTCTCTCTTTCTTGGCTTCAATTATATGTCAATGTAAGCAGTATATTGGTTTATAAGTATATGCGGCAGCGTAAACATTTTCTGCAGACGTACAAGGGATAGCCAAACCATTCGGAAATAATCGGGTAGGATCGGCTTAGAGCTTGCAAACTGAAGACGAAAAATTATATTTAAAGTCTGCAGTTTACATAGAGGTGATGCATGTTAATGAATTATTTGTGTAGGTGATGCAGGATATTATTATAAGAGGTCTAAAAAGTGATATTAATAATGGAAAACAACTTTAATAAATTAAAGCAGTTTTAGAACAAAAATTACGTCTTCACTTTACAATTTTATACACAATTAGACTACCGGGTTAACCACAGAACCATGAGAATATACTTAGTCAGCAGTTTGCTAGTCTTTTTATTGGTGGGATTAATTTTAAAAAGACGAATCTTTTGGCTATACGGTGTGCGAGTCCAGGAAACGTATATGCCTGGCGGCATAGTAAGCACCACATACTCTATAACTTTTCATGGAAGAAGGAATAGCATATTTCCATTAATATTTAGGAATTATCGTTTGTATATTTTACATATTATAGTACTATAAACACACTATTTCATCATTCTGCATATGTCGGCTTTGATTCCCATCTAAGCTGACTTAGCACATACAAGTAAATACTTAAAAATAAAATGGTTGCCGCGGTAATATAGTAACTAGACAGACTACTTTTATGTATATGGAAGCTTTTCTTATGTTCCTAATAAGCTGACTCAATGTACTTATAAGACATTAACTAACTAAATGTACAAACATCTTAAACTTTTTAAAAATATTTTATATTTCTACGTTCATAACTTGTTATCAAAAATACTTTATTTATTTTTTTTTTCAATCTCCGAAAGCAATTTATGTTGAAGAATGTAAATTTATTTATTATCAAAAAAAAAAAAAATGGAATTTGGGTCTGACAATTATAAAATGAGAAAGGATATAAACTTTATAAGTTAAATTTTAGTGGAAGTAAAGCTTGCATTAAATGAAGAAACCCGAATCATCTATCCATTCGTCGATTACAGGTCCAAAGGAATCATTAAAGAACAAGTCAATTTCCTTAAACATATGAAGTAAAGCTTTTTGACTAAACTGGTAGGACTCATCGGGATATGCCTAGAACATAAATTAAAACCATACTTAAAAAACATACAACAAGAGATATTTAAACTAGTTAAAATATTTGTCTTTGTGTAAACGGTAATTTGCCAAAATAATTTTTACCCATTATGTACTTTTTTTGGATAAACTTATTTTTTCCTTATTGCTTAAGGATGTTTCTGGTTAATCTTTATAATAAAAATATATAAAAATACATTAAAATAATTTAATCTATGAATTACATCAAATTATTAAATTAGTTTTGTGATAGTATTGCAAGTTTTTCAAAATATCTCCAGATTTTTGACTTAATTAGAACCATTTTTTTCCTTTTATTAATTTTGTCAAATAGCAATTTTTGCCAGTAAACCCAATTTAAAGGCTTAAATTAATCTGGACACTATTTACTTTCCAAATATTTATTATTTTAAAAAAAATTACTTTTTAGCAGTCAAAAGTTTTGTAAATATTTCTATCTTACAAACCTAAAAACTAAGATACAGGGTGTTCAAAAAATAGACGGAGATATTGTAGTGGGCGATTCCTTGTTTAAAAATACGAGAAAAAGTTTCTATAAACATCGGTCCGGAAATGTTTTCAAGATACGGGGTGATAACTTTTTTAAAAAAATATTAATATTTTAAAAATATTTACTCGATTCTATTGAAATTTGGCAATATTATTTGTTGTATTAAGAGGCTAATTTAGCCCTAAATAGATTAAAGTTATAAGGTCCAGTGGCGTCCCGGAGGGCATCTTAGCGAATAAAATTGACAAAAACATGTACGCCACTGTCTTTTTTGCAACTTAAATATTTGTTGTTTGATTAAGCGTCTAAAAATACAACTTCTTTACCTCCTATATTTTTTTCGTATCTCACTTCGTTTTAGAGAAAAAGAAAACTGTTTTATTGCATGCCACTGGACAAAATTGGTTTATTAATTTTTGCTAAAAAAATCACAGGTGCCCTGGAAAACAAAAAAATCAAAAACATTTCTAGGAAAGAGTTTTAGTACAACAACAGCCACAACAAATGTTGGAAATGTCCATCATCCATTTCTGTACACCTTCTCACTCGACGAATCATTGAACGACGAACTCGAGTTAAAATTCAAGGTCTATTTCTCACTTCTTTGCAAACATTTACAATTTTATTTTTTAACTCTTCTATTGTTTGTATGGGAGTGGCGTAAACCAGAGTTTTAAGGTGTCCCCATAAATAAAAATCTATTGGAACTAAGTCAGGGGAGCGAGGTGGCCATTGAATTGGTCCACCTCTTCCAACCCAATTTTCCCCAAAGGTGTTATTTAGATAAGTTCTAACAGCTATACTAAAATGAGGAGGAGCTTCATCGTGCATAAAAGTTACTTGATTACGTACATTTAGATTAACTTCTTCCAGCAGTACGGGCAATTCTTGTTGAAGAAACTCTAAGTAAGATTCGCTGTTTAATCTTAAGGGTAAAAAGAACGGCCCAATTAAATTGTCACCAACAATACCCATCCACTTATTTAAAGAAAAATGTTCCTGGTGACAACATTGTACGTAAGCATGAGGATTTTCTTTACTCCATGCATGAGTGTTATGGAAATTAACAATACCATCCCACCAAAATCCAGCTTCGTCCATAAAAAGTATAGTTTTATTAAAATTTCTGTTATTATTACCCTTTTTGTAATACCATTGGCAAAACTGCAAACGGGGCAGAAAATCTCTTGGTAGTAATGCCTGCACACGTTAAATATGATACGGATACAAAAGTTGTTCGGAGAGAACCTGCCACACAGTGCTGTTGGAATGATTATACCCTAATCGAGCTGCTATAGTCCTGGTGCTTATACCAGGATTTTGTTCCACGGCACGTAAAACTGCCTCCTCAAACTCAGGCGTTCTTACGCAACTTGACCAGCCTCTATCATTGGTGAGAATGGCAAAACTTCCTAAATAACATTATAGTTAAATACATTACAAAAAAGAAATAAGAAAATTTCCCTCTTTTCCGTAATCTACGGTCTACACTTTCAAAGGTTTTACTAACTGGAAATTGCCATTGGGGAAACACTTCTGCATACAGACGCCTCGCTGCATAACTGTTACTTTAAGCACGTGCATACATTACATGCATGTCTGTCTTTTCCTCAAAAGTGTAATTTTCCATCACAAAAACCGAGATAAAACCTTTAGAGAAATATCGCCAAGGAAATTAGGTGAATAGATATTTTCTAGAAGAACTGACGCTTATCAGTGTCAAACCTTCATGCAGAAATGATTTTTTGGTTTCCAAGGCATTTGTGATTTTTTTAGCAAAAATTAATAAACCAATATTGTCCAGTAGCATGCAATGAAACCGTTTTTATTTTTTTTTCTCGAAAAGGAAGTGAGATACGACAAAAATACAAGAGGTGAAGAAGTTGTATTTTTAGACGCTTAATCAAACAACCAATATTAAAGTTGCAAAAAAGGAGTGCTAAATTAGCCTCTTTATACAACAAATAATATTGCCAAATTTCAAAATAATCGAGTAAATATTTTTTAAAATATTAATAAAAAATTAATCATTTTTTAGAAAGTTATCACCCTGTATCTTGAAAACTGTGCATTTCCGGACCCATGTTTATAGAAACTTTTTTTCATAATTTTAAACAAGGAATCGCCCGTTACAATATCTTCGTCTATTTTTTGAACACCCTGTATAGTTCTTTACTGTATGTGTAATAGTTTTGTTCACAAAGTAGCATTAATAAACTATATTACAGGGATACATACCAATTGTTGAAACAAAACATCCTGTTCAACAAAAGCCTTGGCCAGCATAATGGAATGTTGAGAAGTAATTCGTGTGTCGGCAGTTCCATAAATCAATAAAAAATTTCGATTGTTCATATTGGCAGCTTTTAATGTTAAATCAGCATTTTCATATTCAAGGGGATGTTTGGAAGGTAAACCTAAATATTTTTCTGCATAAAATGAATCTGAAACAGGCAAATACTTATTGTGCTACCGTGTTATTACTAGTAATATATTAAGGTGATTTTTCAGTAATATTAAACAATTTTTAAAATTCTACTCAAAATTTTTACCTTTTAGGTACTTTTAAACAAAAAAATAATAAATGATTCTAATTCTTAAACTTTCTAGGACATATTCCTTAACTTACTATAATATCTCCAGTTGGTAATTGGTGATATACTAACAGAACAATTTATAACTTGATGAAAGTCTTGAAGTAACATCATAGCCGACACATATCCTCCATATCCTCTTCCAATAATACATATTTTTTCTCTGTCTATGTATTTAAACGTGTCTCGAAGGTAAGTTAATACAGCCAGTTGATCCTGGACTTCAATTAGACCTATTCTTCTTTGAATCTCACGCCTCATTTTAACACCCTGATATCCAGATCCTCTAGCATCTATTTTGGCAACAATATAGTTTCGAGTACTGGTAAGATACCATGGCCATGATACCTCCCATTTGGAAGATACTGTTTGGGAAGACGGTGCAGCATCACTTAAAAAAGGGACTTTTGTTAAAATTTCTATAATTAATATATCAAAAAGTAAAAGTAAACTTATTAATTAAATACCCCTGAATTTAGTCATCTTTCTTTTACATATGGGAGAAGGGGAATCATTAAATGGTCAATAAATAAAGAAGATTGCAAGGCAAGCCAAATTATAGTCGCCCGAATAACAATTGTTATAAACAATATTTTATTATCTGTGTACATTATATATGAGATATTTTACATTTTTTCAACAAAACGAGCATAAATATTGTATTTGCAAGGCCAGTATTTTTTTTAGATAAAATTATTTCAGTAACCGTATGAGAGCTTGTTTGGAATTTTTTTTTGTGGTTTTAGCTTTGATAATTCCATTCAATTTTTTTAGGAAAATATATATATTTATATATATATATATATATATATATATATATATATATATATATATATATATATATATATATATATATATATATATATACGTATATATATATATATATATATATACAGTATGTCCACGGAAAAGGTGTTGAAGAAAAAACTTTTTATTTTGATTTTATCGAAAAAAGCTACTCTTGATAAAAAATTATGCTACTTCTAAAAGTAAGATTGGGAAGGAAACATTTAACATATTTTATACGCGGTGTTCAGAAAATTGAAAAAACTTAAAATGGTACAAGAGTAAAGTGCATTTATTTGTGAAGATATGGAAATAAGTTACTAGGAAAAGTTGTTCAAAATTAAAAGGAAGTCTATAATACCAATTTTCAAAAAAATCATCCTCTTTTTATTTATTTGTGATTAAATTAATTTTAATACCAATTTAAAATTTTTAAATATTAATTTTATCAAATTTTTTTGCTGTTAAAGTAAGCTGAGGTTTCTGCGGCTAATAAATTATAAAAAAGCGAAATGTCAATACAGCTTGTCACTATCAACGCCTACTAGTACAATAAAAAGTTGTTAATTTGGAATTAGATAATATTAAAATAATTTTTATCACAAATTAATAAAAGTAGGCCGATTTTTAAAAAAAATGACATTAGGAACTATCTTTTACTTTTGAACAACTTTTTCTAGTAACTTATTCCCATATCTTCTCAAATAAATGCACTTGACTCTTGAACCATTTAAAGTTTTTTCAATTTTCTGAATACCGCTGTATAAAATTTATTAAATGTTTTTATCCCAATCTTACTCTAAGAATAGCAAATTTTTTAAGAGTAGCGTTTTTTGATAAAATAAAAAATAAAGAAGTTTTTTTACTATTCAACACCTTTTCCGTGGACGTACTGGTGTGTCCACGGAAAGGTGTTGAATAGGAAAAACTTCTTTTAGTTGTTAATTTTATCGAAAAAAGTTAGTTATAATAAAAATGTTTGCTGCTTCTTAGAGTAAGATAGGGATAGAAACATTTAATATATTTTATACGCGGTGTTCAGAAAATTGAAAAAACTTAAAATGGTACAAGAGTAAAGTGCATTTAATTGCAAAGATATGGAAATAAGTTACTAGAAAAAGTTGTTCAATCGTAAAAGGTAGTCTCTAATACCAATTTTCGAAAAAATCGGCCTACTTTTATTTATTTCTGATTAAAATTTTATTATC
The DNA here is from genome assembly GCA_019359885.1 of Listronotus oregonensis. NCBI lineage: Eukaryota > Metazoa > Arthropoda > Insecta > Coleoptera > Curculionidae > Listronotus > Listronotus oregonensis. The sequence goes on along the minus strand of JAHBCN010000819.1, from coordinate 93,900 downwards.
AATTAACTAATTCCAAATTTTTGTACTAGTAGGCGTTGCTAGTGACAAGCTTTATTGATACTTTTGCTTTATAATTCATTAGCCACACAGTATCGTCAGCTTTAAATGCTTACTTAACAGCAAAAATTTGATAATAAATTGATATTAAAAATTTAAATCGATAATAAAATAAATTTAATCACAAAAAATAAAAGTAGGCCGATTTTTTCAAATATTGGTATTAGAGACTATTTTTTAATTTTGAACAACTTTTCCTAGTAACTTATTTCCATATCTCCTCAAATAAATGCATACTCTTGTACCATTTTAAGTTTTTCATTTTCTGAACACCGCGTATATAAATATGTTAAATGTTCCATCCCAATCTTACTTTTATCCCCACTTTTTCAAGATATATCAAAAATAAAAAAGTTTTTCTCTTCAACACACTTTTCCGTGGACATATGTATATATATTTATATATATATATATATATATATATATATATATATATATATATATATATATATATATATATATATATATATATATATATATATATATATATATATATATATATATATATATATATATATATATATATATATATATATATATATATATATATATATATATATATATATATATATATATATATATATATATATATATATATATATATATATATATATATATATATATATATATATATAAATGTATATATACAGGGTGGTCCATTAAGCGCGCGTCCGTAAATAGTTACTCCGCCACTGTTTGTTAATTTCGCTGACAAATTTACATGTAATCTAATGTTGACATACTTTATCCTAATCTATCTTAACTTTTTGATTTAATTATACAGGATGTCCAAAATATTTATTTAAACATCTCTATTTTTAATTCTATTTTAATTAAATTTCTTAAATACAACACCCTGTATATTATTTTGCCGTTGAAAAGCTTTAAGTGTGCTCTTTCAGAAAACATTATGTTTGCCTTACCTATCGCACTATCGTTTTGAGATATTAAGGCTTTTCCGTAAATTTACACTCAAAATGGGAAATATTGTAGGCGGCATGGCTCAAGAAGTCGAAACAATAATTGATACTCGTTGGCATGTCAGTGTTAGTAATTATTTATGTAAACTGGTGACATTTGATTCCATTTTATGCATATTATTTTCCCTTATTAAGAAGTTTTTGGCAATTAAAATGAAGTATACACAGTAAGAATCAATGGAAATGATTTATATCCTTGGAGAATGTTTTAAGAATTGTCTTCTGGCATCCCGAGTATACAGTGAGAGGTTTTCTAAGAGAAGACATCCAGATGCAAGATCATTTCAAAGATTGATGGATATATTTGACAGGACTGAAACAGTTAAGTACGAAAAGCATAAAAGAATAAAGCTAGTGGTAAACGAATAAAATGAATTTAACGTGGTCGCAACTGTTGTTGAAGACCCACATAGAAGTACAATGAACAGAAGTGATTTGCTGAACTTAGGTCAAACTTTTGTGAAGAGAATGTTCAGTAAGAATAAGTTTCATCCATATCGTGTGCAATTGAATTAAGCACTTGAAGGACAAGGCTTTGAAAATAGGATAAATTTCTGTAATTGGGGTCTTGCTCGAATTAGAGAAGATGTCCGATTTTTTATCATTGTATTATTTACCGATGAGGCGACACTCCACAATAATGGGCATGTGAACAGGTATAATTATAAAGAATGTTGACCAGCAACATAGGTGGAGTATAAATGTTTGGAGAGGCATAGTTGGAAACCACATGATGAGGCCCCATTTTTTTTTGATGGACACCTTAATGCGAATATTTTTCAAATTTTTTTGAATGAAGATCTTGATAATCTGCTAGAAAATATACCACTACAACTATTAAGAAGGATGTGATTCTTGTTAGATGGGGCACCTGCCCATTTGAGTGCTGGAGTCCGAAATACTCTGGATAAAAATTTTTCAGGCCGTTGGATCGGAAAAAAAGGACCTGTTCCTTGGCCTTCAAGGTCACCAGATCTGACAAAACTTGATTTTTTCCTATGGGGGTACGTTAAAGAACTGGTCTACAAGACACTCCCAACAACAGCAGCAAATATGCGAGAAAGAATCAGAGAAACATTTAATTCAATGACTCCCTTAATGTTACAAAATATAAATAGATCTTTAAACGACAGGTTCAATATGTGTTTACAACAAAATGATAAAGTGTTTAAGTATTTAATGAATTAATTGGGTTTATGTTAATTTCTTTATGTTACTTTTATTAGTCTTGTAGCCTTAGTATTTGAAAACGATAGTGCGATAGATAAGGCAAACATCATGTTTTCTGAAAGAGCACACTTAAAGCTTTTCAACGGCAAAATAATATACAGGGTGTTGTATTTAAGAAATTTAATTAAAATATAGTTGATAATAGAGATTTTTGAATAAATATTTTGGACACCCGGTATAATTTAAATAAAAAAATGAAGACAGTTTAGAATTAAGTAGGTCAACATTAGATTACATGTAAATCTGTCAGCGAAATTAACAAACAGTGGCGGAGACATAACAGTTTTAAAAAAGTATGTTTTAGACTTATCTTTTAAAGAAGCATTCATAGCTTGGCAACGCTGCATTCGACCCACATACAAAGCCCACAGAGGCTTCATTTGCCACATAAAAACATAGGGTATTTCATTTAACAAAAATATAATTTTTAATATAACTCTTTTTTAAGGCACCCTGTAGCAAAAATAAAATTTTAAAAGTTTTGTTAAGAAAAATTTCTCATAAATTCAACGGTTTAGTTACTATTTATCTCCCATTTTCTGTAGATTTTTACAAAGACGTCAAAAGGGAAAACATTTATTTTGTTTTTCGCAATTTCACCATTTTTAGGTTGAGGCTATTTTTAGTTAAATTCCGCTCCTGATTTACAATTACGAAATAGTAATAATAATAAAGGTATACAAATATTAAAGAAAAGTATTTTTGGTTAAGCCTATTTGTGGGGTCGTATTAATGAGTCTTTAGCTTACTAAAAATAAATAAAATATCCAAATCGAGTTTTCAAATAAAAATACGCCAAAAAGAAATTGTAAATTCTGCCTTTATGTTATAGTATAGAAACAGTCTTTCAGATTTGTTATCACGAAATAAAAATTTACCTCTTTTAATAAAGCTCTGAATTTTTTACGGTTGTATTTGCAAGGAAATGGATCTAACTATGTTCACTATAGATTTTTAAAATTAAGGTCAATAATATTCTCTTTACAAATCTGTTAACAGTAGAGTAATAAGATAACTTTTTACAATGTGTGTGTGTCACTGCAATTTAAACTACCTATGGTAACTGCCCATTAGCATGAGTTTTTACAGTTCCTTTAAAAACCAATTTGTATTAAAATAAATATATGGGATCGTAGTTATTGTCATATTTATAAATACTTACACTAAGAGTACTAAAGGAAAGGTAGTGTCTTCATATTCCCTTAAAATTGCTGGTAAATACAGCCTCACTTGTGCTTTGTATCCAAATTCAATTTCAACGGATATAGATTTTTCTTTTGGAGAGGAAAATTTCTTAATTCTTCTTCTCAGTTTGTGGCTCGTATTAAGAACCGCAAGTCTAATATAAGGAATGGTTTTTACCAAAACCACAATGGGTATTTCTGGTCCCAAGCACTCCTGAATAAAATAGTTAAAGTTTTTACTAAATATAATATTATTGTAGTCGCATCGGTAATCTAACCACATGTTTTCATTTAAGATGCTTTCATTGAAATTCGTTGAAATGGAATTGTTTATCTGTGTTTCAGACATACATGTCAGGCAACTCCATTCGGGGAGTGAGTTTTTGTCAACTATTTTAATTAAATGGCGAAATCCTGGACTATTTTCAATAGTACCAAGCGCATATCTACAAACAAATAAGCGATGTTAGTGTTTTTATAATAGAAATAAACTATATTTATTTATTTTTTTTTGAATTGGGTGAACTAAAAAACTATTTAAAAAATGGACGTTCAAATTTAGTTATTTATGGCTTGCACTAAAACAACAATAATTACAGAGACCCAAAAAAAAGTTGAAGGTCCGAAAGGCTTGACTATGGTATCTTTATGTTTTTGAGGTCGCTCAATCCGAATCCGGGTCAGTTTGATCTCATCAGGTCAGGGTCAAGAGTATTTCAAGATCAAATTTGTAAAAATAATCCCAACCAAATTTGAATAGTGTATACTTATGTTTTTAAGGTCGCTGACCCCATTAAATTTAATTGCGATTTGACCTTAAATAGTATCTTTATGTATGTTATCTTCATGTTTTTAGGGTCGCTGAATCCAAAAACATAAGTATCCACTCTTTAAATATGGTTCCGATTAATTTTGCAGATTTGACCTGGAAATGTCAATAAATCTGACCTGATGAGGTCAAACGGACTTTGGATTCGGATTCAGCGACCTCAAAAACATAAAGAAAACATGGTCGAGTCTTTCGGACCTTCGTGTTTTTCTTGTGGGGCTGTGTATTTTTGCGAATTTAACCTTAAAATATCTCGTGACCATGATCCGAAGGGAAAAAACTAACCACAAATTTGTATTCATTGACCTTAAAAACATAAGTATACACTGTTTAAATTTGGTTTTAATCAATTTTGCAGATTTGCCCTTAAAATGCTCTTGACCCCCACCTGATGGGGTCAAACTGACCTGGAAAGTTTTTTCATCTTCTGGGACTGTCTTAAGGCGAATGTATTCCCTCTTAGTCCGAGGGAGTGAGAGATTTTAAAATAGTCTCGCTTTAAATTAATGCAAACTGTGTGGTATGTGTTGTAATTGTTTGCCATATAAGGTTTCTGACTCAACTAGCATTTAGGAAAAGTTTTCGGTAAATGGCAACAATGTGATCCGTTGTTTTTTTTTAAGTATATAGGGTTACCATGGTTACCTCGTGGAAGATTGAATGACAGTGTTGCCGATGTGATGAAAAAATATGGTTACTTGGGGAATAACCCTTATTTTTTAAAATGATGATATTTGCATAAAACAGTGGACAAGACGTAGAAAGCCAACGTATTTCTTGTTATAGATGTCTTATAACGGTTAAAGAGGGAAGAGAATGCCCTCAAGGTAAATATCTGTTACCGCTTCTATGATTGTATGTTTTTAAATAATCAATTGTTATTGCATAAGTGGAGCCAAGGAAACAGCAGCACAAGTTTATACTTGTTATTTTAATTTAAAATGCTTTCTCTTCATGACGTACGTAGGACGCACAAAATAACGGTGCAAAATACCTGTAATGTGTGGGCAAAAAAGTTTGGCGATTCAACACGTCGTTACAAATCGCGGCGATACGAATGGATGAAAATAACCGTGGTCTGTAGAAGATTTAAAAAATGGCTTAAACTGAAAATCATAAAAAATAGGTGACACCCCTGAATAAAAATAATACGTTTTCAAAATAAAGTATTGAAAAATTATACGGTAAATATTTGTAGTACTTAACTATTTGGAAATTAAAAATTTTGTATTTTTCCAATACCTCCAAAAATAGCAATAAGTACTTTCTTTAACAACTTTTTAGAGCAGCAGGAGATGGTAGAATTTATTTTCAGTTATATTTTCTAAGAGTATTTTGATGACCTTTTAGTATTAATTTAGTTTGTTTAATTGATCTTAATTGATTTTACCACATTTTAATAGCTCTTTCTCATGAAAAAAAATGATCGAACTTATTACTAATATCTTTGATTTATAAAGTTGTCCTTCCCCTTTCTCTTACTTATTATTTGTTATGAAAAATCATTTTATTTCTAAACAGTGAACTAGGTCTTATATACTAGGATTTTCAGAACATGAAAGTTTTTAAAAATCAATAAAAACAGTATAACCATAAAAAAAACCTTAAAGATATCCCTAGAAAAAGTCTCGTGACTAACTTATGATTTTAAACCAATTAAAACAGTTTAAAACGTGGGGACAAAGCGTAATTGTTAGCTTATTTAGTCCTGCAAAAAAAGACTTACATAAAAGATTTTTCCTCATCCCAGGCCAAAATCCTAATTATTTCAAAAGATCCATGGGTAAGTGGGCGTACTTTACCGTTATAAATTTCACAGGCATGCATGTAGTGACCATTATCACCATCTTTAACTGGTAGCCTGACCAATGATTTTGTACCGTTTTCATTAAAAACTGGATGAAAAACTGGTTCAGTCCAACCTATGTGTTCATGTTCTTTTTCTACATGGAACTAAAACAATATTACTTAGGTATAACATGTCAATTAAGTTAAAAAAAAAAGATTGTCTAAATTAAAATCTTAACATTAAAAGATCATGGGTAAACCCCAAAAAAGCATACAGTTACAAAACAGGAGCTGAATTTTTTAAATCAAAAGGCGCAATGGTAAATTTAAATTAATTAAAAATGTCAGTACTTTATAAGTAAAAAAGAAATGCTATATATATATATATATATATATATATATATATATATATATATATATATATATATATATATATATATATATATATATATATATATATATATATATATATATATATATATATATATATATATATATATATATATATATATATATATATATATATATATATATATATATATATATATATATATATATATATATATATATATATATATATATATATATATATATATATATATATATATATATATATATATATATATATATATATATAAGGTCATCCTTCGGCGATATCTCAAGAACCCTTCAGCGTATTTATAGTAAACCCAGCCTCAAAAAAATGCTGGAAATTATTTTTAATTTAACCGCTAGAGGGCGTAAAACTACTGACTAACTGATGTCGTTGATAGGTTTCTCACAAACTAGGTAAAATAGGAAAACTTTTTCTCTTAAGTGTTTTTCCTAACCTGTTAAATATAGGAAGGGGGAGGAGCAAACGTACATTTGAAAAAAAAATTTTTTCAACTTAACCGCTTTAAATAAACTATGTCTCGTTTAAAAAGCTTTTACCAGGGCTTAAGATAAAATATTGCTATAATTAATTTATTTTCTTTTCTTTATCCCTAGAGACTGATTTGTGTCAAAGTTATAAATTTTGTGAATTTTTTCGAAAAATTTAAATGCAATTGAATAACTTCCATAAACTCATTAAAGAGTATAAAAAAGGAAAGAAACTGGTGAAAACCGCATTTCGATATCTTAATTAATTCTCGACTTATTGCAGAAAAACTGCATTACACGTATCATTTCCTATTTTAAGCTCTCAAATAAACAACGCGCCTTTTTTCTCAAAAGAATCACAGAAAACAGGGAAGTCAAAAATGACAGTGCATTGTTTGTCAAACCTGATAATTTTAAATTTATTTCTTGTTTATCGCAGATTATCGTTATTATTAGTAGCAGTATGGGCTTATAATAATAATAATACCATTGCATTTTAATTTTTTTGAAAAAATTGACAAAATTTCTAACTTTGACACAAATCAGTCTCTAGGGATAAAACAAAAAAATAAATTAATTATACCAATATTTTATCTTAAACCCTGGTAAAAGCTCTTTCAAACCAGACCTAGTTTATCAAAATCGGTTAAGCCGAAAAAAAATTATTTAATTTTTTTCAAATGTACATTTGCTCCTCCCCTTCTTATATTTAACGGGTTAGGAAAAAACGCTTGAAAGAAAAAAGTTTCCCTATATTTCATAGTTTGCAAGAGAATTATCAACATATCGACATAAGTTAATAGAGCATATTTTTAAATAATCCATGTTTTCAATTTTGTTCTTAGTTTTACGACCTCTAGCGGTGGAATTAAAAACCTAAAAATAATTTCCAGCATTTTCTCGAGACTGGTTTTACAATAAATATTTTTTTCTGAAACCTATGCGATGAAGGGTTCTCGAGATATCGCCGAAGGACGGTGACTTATTTTTTTTTATTATATGTGATAATATTTTAAATTATTTTCATATTTGAGTTACCACTTACATCTGTGCAGTTATAACCATTTTGGTTGCGGCACGTAACGATGACAAATTTGTTTTGTTGCCTGTTAAGCCAAATGATATCTACATTGTTTTCTCCATGAAAGTTTGCACTGGTTATATAACTGTTGGGCTCTACGCTATTCGTAGGTTTTAATTCAAATGGAAAAAGATATTTAGGCATTGTCAAATTCACAATCCAAGCAGTGACCTCTGGATTTGATGTTTCCACCTAAAATGATATATAACACATTAGTACATGTACATACAAACAGTGTTATAATTAGGTAGGCAGGAAATATTTAAGATGTAATTTAAATACTTAAACTGTGTAAGAATAGGTACCCAGAGACTTCATTTTCGAAATACGATAATATTTTAAAAACAATAGACTTTTTCTCTTTTTCACTTTAATGGGTCCGGCAAAATGATCTTCCACATTTTGCACCGCCACTGTGCTCAAATCACTGAAAAGAGAGAGAGATTTGCGTAGTCGATTGGTAGCTCGCGCCATGCCACTACAGTTGTTAACATGAATTGGACGGGTGAGCATTGTGCCTTCGTTATTGAAACATTAATAAAAAGTAACGAATCTGTGATTGCTCCAGTTTCAGATCGCAAAACAATACTGTTATGAGTTTCAAATTTTAGAGCTTCAAGTTTAGCCTTAAATAGAAACTCAACTGGTTGACCCAGAAGTGTTCGGATACCTGAAAATGTTGCAGCTGCAAGAGAAGCAGTTCAACGATCTCCTAGCCCTTCAGCTGTTAAACATGCCTTTACTTTGCCAGATCGTTCTGTGAGAAAAATTTTCCACGCCGATCTGAAGTTTCATCCATTCAAAATGATGATCGTGCAAGAACTTAGTGAATGGGACTGGGAAAATCGCAGAGCATGTTCCAACGATATTCTTCAAAACGTTCCACCAAATGCTGTTTTAATAACGAGCGACGAAGCTCATTTCCATTTGTCTTGCTGTGTAAACAAGCAGCTTCAAATGTGTATCGAAAAAAACAGTCGCCACTTGAAGTCTGTAATTTTCAAAACCTAATAAAAACAATTGGCATAACATACCTTTTCAGTTTGTAAAAATAAAATCCAAATTGTATTTATAATACCGTTTTTATTAATGATTAAAATGTGGGAAATCATTTTGCCGGACCCTGTATAATATATCTAATTAAGACTAAGTAATAGCTATTATCTAATAAAACATTGCATTCTAATGCCAATTATTAGGTTTAGAATATATGTTTTTTTATTTTATTAATTTTTTGTTTTAATAGTGATCAATTATGTCTCTTTGTTTTCAAATTATGGGTGCAATTGTGTGCTACATCAAAATGTACTGTTTCAGTAATAAAATCAGTATTATTAAAATAAAAAATTAGTACTGTTTTGTTAGAAAAATTTGTTTTTATAAGAAGTTGCTACATAAAGAAAAACCAATTTAGGTACGTTGTCTAAATTATTATGGTTCAGCAATAGTTATAACATTGCAGGAATAAAACATATATATTATAATTATTATTATAAATATTCCATTTTGTTTTGGATTTACCGTAACTTGTTTTTTTTATAATTACAAATAAAACTAACATAGTATTTGTTATCTCTGTAGGAGTTTGAGAATATATAAATCATAAAAGATATAAAATCTAGGTGGACACCCTTACAGAATACTAAATGATTGCTATGATATAAAATTATTATTACTTGTTGTTATTTAAATATATTGTGTTACAAATATATTTCATATAATATTTGTATCTCTAATGAGCCATTTATTTGGATTTATTAGCTTTGCAAGCTAGGTACGTCAGCCCTACCGTGTAACATATGTATATAATTATCTATAATTTACTTACCCTCGGATATCTAAAACTTTTGACTTGTGGATAAATAGTTTCAGAACTTTTGCTATTATACCAGGCATATTTGTACTCCCCAACCTTTGTGTTATTAAAAGTAAGATAGAGAAGATAGTAATTATCTCGAGAAAACCAAAGAGTATGCGAAGTTTTCAAAATCTCATTTTCATAAAGCCAGTCAGGAACACCATTAAATATCGTGTTGTAGTGACCAGTGTTTGTAATTCGACAAACTAAATCTTTTTCAACTTTAGGTTTATAATAAATATCATTGTTGTGTACAAATGCTATAGCCGTACCATCAGGCGACCATGTTGCGTATTGTAAAAATGGTGCATTTTCATCTAGTTCTTTTGGCGAAAGGGGTTTTCGTATCCTAAAAATATTCTTATGCATAATAATTATTGAGGTTTAAATTTTGTGTGCTTTTTTCGTTCTTAAAAAACATCACGGAAAGAAAATAAATTAATTCTGTGTTCAAAAAATAGACGGAGATATTGTAATGGGTGATTCCTTGTTTAAAATTATAAGAAAAAGTTTCGATAAACACGGGTCCGGGAAGCGTAATTACATACTATACTATTACTCAGAGCAACGGCGACAGAAGTTGCTCTGAATCGCAGTATAGATTGTAGTGACCAATACGCGCAAATTTTCGCTTCATAATATACTACGGTCCAGAGCAGCAGTAAAAATGTTAGGTAAAATGCTATGTATGCATGTTTTAATAGTGTGAAAATGTGTTTGATTATTACGAACTCTTGATAATATTATTATTTATTGTTTTTAAAACTTTTTTATGGTACCCTATCTATCACGTCTATCGTTATCATAACTAAAATAAAAAATATATAATATTGATTTGAGTAATTCACAACGCCGTAGTTATTGATATTTATCTTTGTTAAACTGTTTTGTTGCCAAATTGATCGGTCATACTTCATAATGTATTTCTATTATGACATTATTTTTAATAATTATTATATCTCTTATATCAGTCCTCTATTATCCGCTAATGATAGAAAAAATTTGGCCAAATTAGCGATGGGGGATAATATTGATGAAATGTTTTTGGATGACATGATGGATACGTCTATTAATGAGGACACCAAAGAACCATCTAACTGTGAAGCACCTAGTAATGGTTTTTTTTCTCAAGAAATGGCATATGTTAGCAATACAACTACTTCTCCCCTTGCAGTAGCTGAAAACCTTACAACTAAAAAAAATGAAGCTGTAGAAGCACTTAGCCAAAATTTTTCAAATATTATTGAAATGGTTAAAAATAACATATCACCAGACTCAACAAGCATTATCGTTCGACTAAATAAATGTCTTGAAAAAATTAAAACTCCTACAGAACTATTACATGCATTTGCTAATATAAAAAATATTCGGCGTGGAAAAAAAATTAACGTTCAACCGACATCAATTAGTAGGCGCACACAAAGACCTGGCCTTACGTCTGGTTCCAAAAGAATTCAGGCTGGAAGGCCCGCCAAAAATGAAAATCTTAATAGCAAACGCAAAGCCTCAAGATCCTTAAGTGAAGCGGTCTTTGTTAATAGACGTAGTGCTAAAACTCACTAATGTATAAGTATTTTATTTTATTCTGTTTTATTTTCATAATTTTATTTTATATCAACTATGCCCGTTTTTTTAAGATTAATGTTGTTTTATTTATATGAGTTTATTTTCTATTATTTTAAGCACGATATAATAAGTACATCACGTATTTATAAAAAGTGTATTTTTTGTAATAATTAGAAAAATTAAATACAAAATAAACTGGTTTGATTTCCACTTTAATTCTAAGAATTTAAAATATACAACTATTATACAACCTACATTTGAGAACTCTGACAATACTTCCCTCTACGTACCTCTGAAATAACTCCCTCGTGATGTAATACTTATCTGTCAAAACGTTATTATGCTTATGCTTTTTGTTATTATAAAGTTATAAGGGAGTAAGGTTATTGCAGGTATTGTATCAATACAATAGTTTATAATAGTTCAGGACATTAAAGAAAACAAATCTGTCTGAGGATTTTTAACAGGCAATAAAACCCCCATTTAAATACCTTTGTAAGTACCCATCCAAAGAATTTCAACACATTTTCATAGTGATACAACAAGCTATACAGCATTTTATTATATAATATTTTTAACCGCCGCTCTGGGCTGTAGTATATTATGAAGTGAAAATTTGCGCGTATTCGTCACTACAATCTATACTGCGACTCAGAGCAACCTCTATCGCCGGTGCTCTGAGTAATAGTATAGTATGTAATTACGCGTCCGGGAATGCGCAGTTTTCAAGATACAGGATGATAACTTTAAAAAAAATATATTAATTTTTTATTAATATTTTAAAAAATATTTACTCGATTCTTTTAAAATTTGGCAATATTATTTGTTGTATTAAAAGCCTAATTTACCCTTAAACAAATTAAAATTATAAGGTCCAGTGGCGTCCCGGGAGGCACCTCTTGTATTTTTTTCGTATCTTACTTCGTTTTCCAGAAAAAAAAATTAAAACGATTTCATTGCATGCCACTGGACAAAATGGGTTTATTAATTTTTGCTAAAAAAATTACAGGTGCTTTGGAAACCAAAAAATAATTTCTGCATGGAGGTTTGACACTGACAAGCGCCAGTTCTTCTAGAAAATAATTATTTACCTCATTTTCTTGGCGAAATTTCTCTAAAAAGTTTTTATCTTGGTTTTTGTGATGAAAAATTAAACTTTTGAGGAAATGACAGACATGCATGTAATGTATGCACGTGCTTACAGTAACAGTTATGCAGCGAGGCGCCTGTATGCAGAAGCGTTTCCCCAACGTCAACTTCCAGATAGTAAAACCTTTGAAAGCGTAGACCGTAGATTACGGGAAAGAGGTAAATTTTCTTATTTCTTTTTGTAATGTTTTTGACAATAATGTTATTTAGGAAGTTTTGCCATTCCCACCAATGATAGAGGCCGGCCGAGGTCCGTAACGCCTGAGTTTGAGGAGGCAGTTTTACGTGCCGTGGAACAAAATCCTGGTATAAGTACCAGGACTATAGCAGCTCGATTAGGGGATAATCATACCAACAGCACTGTGTGGCAGGTTCTGTCCGAACAACTTTTGTATCCGTATCATGTGCAACGTGTGCAGGCATTACTACCAAGATATTTTCTGCCCCGTTTGCAGCTTTGCCAATGGTATTACGAAAAGGTTAATAATAACAGAAATTTTAATAAAACCATACTTTTTATTGACGAAGCTGGATTTCGGCGGGATGGTATTGTTAATTTCCATAACACTCATGTATGGAGTGAAGAAAATCCTCATGCTTACGTACAATGTCGTCACTAGGAACAATTTTCTTTAAATGTGTGGATGAGTATTGTTGGTGACAATTTAATTGGGCCCTTCTTTTTACCCTTAAGATTAAACGGCGAAACTGAGAGTTTCTTCAACAAGAATTGCCCGTACTGCTGAAAGAAGTTCCTCTAAATGTACGTAATTAAATAACTTGTATGCACAATGGAGTTCCTCCTCATTTTAGTATTGCTGTTAGAACTTATCTAAATAACACCTTTGGGGAAAATTGGGTTGGAAGAGGTGTACCAATTCAATGACCACCTCGCTCCCCTGACTTAAATCCAATAGATTTTTATTTATGGGGACACCTTAAAACTTTGGTTTAGGCCACTCCCATACAAACAATAAAAGAGTTAAGAAATAACATTGTAAATGTTTACGAAGAAGTGAGAAATAGTTCGTCGTTCAATGATTCGTCGAGTGGAAGGTGTACAGAAATGGATGATGGACATTTCCAACATTTGTTGTAGCTGTTGTTGCACTAAAACTCTTTTCTAGAAATGTTTTTGATTTTTTGTTTTCCAGGGCACCTGTGATTTTTTTTAGCAAAAATTAATAAACCTATTTTGTCCAGTGGCATGCAATAAAACCGTTTTTATTTTTTTTTCTCGAAAACAAAGCGAGATACGAAAGAAATACAAGGGATAAAGAAGATGTATTTTTAGACGCTTTATCAAGCAACAAAAATTAAAGTTGCAAAAAAGGCAGTGGCGTACATTTTTTGCCAATTTTATTCGCTAAGATGCCCCTTGGGACGCCACTCGACCTTATAATTTTAATCTATTTAGGGCTAAATTACCTTCTTAATACAACAAATAATATTGCCAAATTTCAAACGAATTGAGTAAATATTTTTTAAAATATTAATAAAAAAAATATTTTTTTAAAAAGTTTTACAAGGAATCGCCCATTACAATATCTCCGTTTATTTTTCTCCCTGTATACCTTTTATTCGTTATCATTTTAATTATCTATAGCTAGCTAAATTATTAAATGGTATTAATTACATTTACTTTTAGGGTTTATATAATAATCGAACGACTAAAACAATTAATTTAAAAATAAAATGTTTTTAATTTTTACTATTTTAATAACAAGAAATGTATTTTGTCCTGTTTTTTTTTATTGTTTGTTTGGCAACTTTAACTAGCAAGAAAATAATTTTCTTTTTTTATCTTAAGTAGTTAGGTTTATGTAAAAAAAAATATTAAAAGTTACGACTTGTGTACCGTACGTTGTTCACCGAAGCTTGCCGATTTTTTACGGTTCAGTACGGCTGATAGATTGGGAATATCGATACTAGGCGTGCTAAATAAATTTTCTTTTTTTAGAATTATTACAGCTTCTTTAAATTTTCTTTTTTTTTCAGGTGTATTAGGCAATCCCTGACTTTGGCATTTCACCTCGTTTTGTATGTTTTATGTGTTTTTTTGTATACCTCACTACATTCATAGGAAATTTAGTAGATATAGTCATTATTTGAAACATTGTTGTCCGGTCTTATCTTATTAAGAGTACTTCTTAGAGTGGTTTGAGATTACAATGCCGTTTTAATATTATACTTATTCGCGATTCTGCGTATCTTCTCCGAAGTTTCTCTAATATACGAAATTGTTATAAATATTTGGTCCTGTGGCGTATTGTGTAGAGTGTTTTGTCTTATTTTGATAATTATCGATAGTTTCCTTTACCACTATCTCACTGTATCCGTTCTGCTTAAGATGACTAGTTATATTATTTGTTTTATCTTGCAGGGATTCGTTACTGTTACATAAGGTTTCTTAAAACATCTAAATTGCCTCCAACCTTGTATTAAATTCACAATGGAGAAGGAAAAAAAATCGGCTCTATCTAGGGATCGTAAGCAGAACGGATACAGTGAGAAACTGATAAAGGAACAATTAATCAACGTTGTGTATCAATTAACATATACAAAACAATGGAAGTCCAAGATTTTAGGGTTATTGAAACCACAATATTGTCTAACACTTTAAGGAAATGTTAATAATAAAGTTCTCCATTACATTACATTGCGTCATCTAAATTTTAACTTAATATAAAATTAGCTGTCTTTTTTTTATTAGTCACTATTTGTTCTTTTCTAACTCCAGTTCCTATGTATGTTTATCTTAAATACCAAAATGGTGTTTCTTTAAACATAGCTAAAAAAATTGGAAAAATCTATACCAGATTTGTTAAGCAAAGATTTTTTTTTATGGATTTTGGGAGCTAAAGCGCGTGTAAATCATTGTTTTTTTAAATCAAACAAAAACAATGTTGACACAAGAGTTAAATGCTCTTAAATGTTGTAACTAATAAGCGTAGAAGTATGAGTCTTCCACAAGGTAAAAGTAATTTAACAACTATTATAAACAATTAAGTGAATAGATGACACATTGATGTTAATGTTGACAGGTGTTTTTTAAACGAATATATTATCTTTAACATTTGCTATTATTATATGGTATTATATTTTGAAATGATAAAATGATGAAAATTTACAAAACTACTTTTTTATACGTTATGATATAAAATATTATACATGTTAACTACGACATTTTTCAAAAATTATATCTCAAAAAAATCAAAGATATAAGAATTTTACGGCAGTATATAATGTCCCTCATATTGGTTTCGGAGGTGCAAGAGTGTGAGAATGTGGATTCGTCACAGCACGCTCTAAATAGATGCTGAGACATTTAAGAGGATCGTTACTCTCAGAAGGTAAAGTTTAGATTACAATACTTGCAAATAATAGATTAAATTTATCTGTATGTATGAAAAGAACGTAAAACCTAGTCAAAAGATTCATGTTGTGACTATTTGATGATATAAAGAATTTGATAGAAAAAGGCGAAATGATAGAGAAAATAATTTCTTTTATATTGGCGAAATAACTGAACAGATCGTCTAATCAAATGCCTGGATAAACATACCGGGTGGTTCGTCGCCAAGCAGAACATAGGAAATTTCACGTAAATTTTAAGGGAGTTAGTTATTGACTCCCTGTGCATTTTACAGAAAAAATGTAAGATAACTTTTTGAAGAAACCAATCTTACAAACCCTCGTGCCAAATTTCAAAAAATTTTAATAAGCGAATCTTGATAATTTAATTAAATGTAATTGCAAAATTACCAAATTTTCGGTTCAGGTATAACAAAACAGACACCAGCCACGAGCAAACAATTTGTTATAAGGCCTTGTCAAATCTGACGTACAGCCGAATACAAGGAATGTTTTTTTTTCGTTTTATGAATCTCACAACCATTACATTTAAAGTAAATGACACGTTAACATTTTTTTTTATTAAACCTTTTATTTAATGTAACAATTAAGTTTAACTAATAACAATTACTACTACCGATCATTAAAAAAATAATTTTATCATACTAGAATTTAATTGAACCCATAGCATTATCCGAAATATTTTCAATTTATTTTCCCATCAAGCCTATTTGGTCCATTTCAATCATTAAACGTATTGTCAGTAAATTCGAGTCCAAAGCCATCGCAATAAATAATTGTAAATGTTTAACTCAGAAGATCGAAAATAGATCCGAAAAAGAAAGAACTGAACTCTTAATATTTTACTAGGTGTGGAAAAATAAAATAAAATAAAATACAATCACTTTTTTAAAAATAATAGAGAATTACATAAAAACATTAATTAATCAAATGTTTAAACAACCCCCCATTAACAGCTAAACAATATCCCAACCGATCATAAAATTCGTTTCTAAAGTTGGCTAAGTTGATATTGCGAAAGTTTTATTACATTCTAACGAAATAGCGTTTGTAGCTGGTTTAGATTCTCAAATTTTACACTTTTTAAGTGACCCCACAGAAAGAAGACATTTGGTGAAAGATCAGGTGACCTGGCTGGCCAAAGTATCCGGTACCGTGGACCAATAATATTGTCGTTAAAAGCATTTTCCAGGTACTCTCTAACCATACGGGCATTATAGGCGGGGCAACCATCCATTTGATACCAAATCATTCAATCTTCCCGAACAACTTCTCCCAAGGCGAGTCCAATTTGATTTTTAAAAAGGTCCAAATAATTTTCTGCTGTCAGGTTATAGTTCATAAAAAAGGGTCAAATGATATGGTGCCCAATAATTCCCACGAATACATTTGTTTTTCGGGATATTGTGGCCGAGTATGAACAAAGCGATGCTCATTTTCTTGGCTCCAATACCGGCTATTCTGTTGTTATGGTCATTGTTGAGGGTGAATGTACATTCATCGGTAAAACAAATATTTTTTAAAAAATTTCTATCGTTATTTGCTCTTTCCATCATTTCAAAACAAAATACCATTCTTTGCTATTTATCTTCTTCCTGCAGCTCTTAATGTTTTTCGAATTTATACGAATAATATTTGTGTTTTTTCAAAGTGCGAAATACCGTTGTATGATGTTTATCTACCTCCACTCTCAGTAAAATAATAAGATCTCTGTTCTCTCGTTCATTGGTTCTATTTTCGATATTCTAAGTTAAACATTTACAATTATTTATTACGGTACCTTTGGACTTGACCTTACTGCCAATACGTTTAATAGTTGAAATAGACGGAATGGGTTTGATGGGAAATAAACTGAAAATATTTCAGATGCTCCTCTAAAACTTTTTCCCGCATAATGTCACTTAATTATGGATACTTTTTTTGTTGATTGAATCATTCTTTTTTTTTAAATACGGACTGTATCTGATTTATGGACACTTTTCCTTATGTCAGGGACAATATTCATTTTACTGGTCTGTTTGATTTTAACTGAACCGAAAATTTGGTAATTTTGCAATTATATTTAATTGAATAATTCAAGATTCGCTTATTAAAATTTTTTGAAACTTGACACGAGGGCTTGTCAGATTGGTCTCTTCCAAAAGTTATCTAATATTTTTTCTGTAAAATGTACAGGGAGCCAGGAATTAACCCCCTTAAAATTTCAATGGGATTTCCTATATTCCGCTCGGCGACGCACCACCCGGTATAGCTAAGGGGTTAATGTTCTGGTGGTGTAAGAGTTTTGTCTTTATGAAGTTTTATAAGTTAAGAATAACAGTCATACACAGAGCTAATAATTTTATACATTTTTGTAAAAAAAAATATTATGTTGTTTTGTATAATCCGTTTAAAGTTTAACTACCTTGTATAAGATCAACACTATGGTATTAAAAACAATATAAGAAATAAATATATACCCACGTGCGTGATGGGCCGATTTTAGGGCCCGGGAGACTTCATCAGTTGCAGGGCCCATAAGGCATCGCCAAACAATATTGACGAATAGAAAAACCTTCCAACAAATTTATTCAAGCCTATTAAATATTTAATACGTACAACATTACACAACAAAGTGTTTACAAATATATAATATAAAATGAAAAAAAAAACAAATAAATATTATCAAATAAAAGAAAAAAAAGATAACTTAAAAATAATTAACAATAAGATAGATAACAACACCACTGTAGGTAACTTTTAAACGCTTTGCTTTTCTGGCATGACCTGTTAATAACTACATCTGCAGAAATATGTGTTATTATATCAGGTCACAGATTATTAGAAACAATTTTCCTATCGAAGACAACCAGTAGCCTTATTTTTAACAACTTTAATTTTGAGGACGACCATTCACCTAATACCTGCGTAAGTGGTATTGTCAAAAAAAAAAATTATAACGGACGCATTACGCGCTTGTTGTGTTCGGCGTTTCTAGAATGGTAAAGGTGTTGTTAGGTTAGGTGTGATCCAGTTAAACAGTTGCGGTGCTGATTATAACTTTTATTCATTTTTTTTTTGTATTTAGCCGTGTCGTAGGCTTTAAGGCTCAGGAGGGCCTTTCAAAGCAACCTTACAAGGGCCCACCGGGAAACATCCGCTATCCCGGTGGGCCAGCAGGCGCCTGTTTATACCTATACTACTTAATAAATCAGCCACAGTATAATTTAAGTTAGGTATATTTTCTTGCTAATTAAAAAAAGAACAATAAAATATATGGCCTTAGAAGCTTTATAAAGAAGGAAAACTCTCAGTATAATACGTTTGGGACATTTAAAGAATTCGTGTACAGTAATGTTAATCTAATTGACACCATATCAAGTTTAAACGTTGTATTTTTTTCCTTTCAAAGCAGGCTATGTAGCTGGAGAGTTAACAATTTTTTAAGCATATATTACAAATTGAATTGAAGGTACTTATTGTAACGTGTTGCTTTCTTAAAATTACTTAATATCTTCAACGTTTTTAGTCGATTCTAGAAAATCATATTATTAAATTAGGTACTTAAATTATATGTTTGTAAATTTGTGGAATTTAATTTCTATCTAAATATAAAAAATATATTTATAAACTTAAAACTTCTTACCTTGTCGATATTTCGTATATGTGATATTTGGCCAGAGTTGTATATTCGTAAATTTTAACTATATCACTTATTAACAAAACAAATTTTAAATCATTAGAAACCTTAAAATCAACTACTTCATATTGTCTCTAAAAAAGAAATAATATTTTTTAGTTCATTTATATAGTTCTGGATACATAACGCTAAATAAAAAACCATAGGTTATATTTAAATTTTTAGCTTCTAGACGATATTCGTCTTCCAGAACTTGCGATAATCTAAGTAATCGATTATCACAGTTATTTGGGTGGAGTATCATTTGCCATTTTGTATTAAAATTTGCTGTTCTACTTTAATACTAACTTGAGCAGAAACAGCTGTTCGCCTATTTACTTGATAAAAAAGAAATAATAGAACCTTTTTTTTACTATGGAACATTAAGTAGTTTATTTGCCATTATAGGCAAATACATTTTTTAAACTGTTGCTAAAATTCGTTATTAGCAATACATTCTTGCACTTTAAAAATAATTATGATATTAATATCTGACAAATGTGAATTTGGCAACTTTATTTCGCAACTATGGGGGGGTAAAAAGGAGAGAGAGAAAGAGATTAAGTTGGCAAGGGAAAATAACTTTGGTTAACAGTATAAAGTTGTTTTTTCAATAATAAAGATAATTAGTACATTACTTCTGATCAGTTGTACTTCATCCAGCATCTCAAATTATTTTTATTTTATTTTTTAAATTTAAAAAAACCATATTTTTGACAAGCGCTATCTAATTTGCAGATATTATTCTATTTAAAATAAAACTATTAAAGGTGTTTTAAAAATCGGGAAAATTTGCACATGCTGGCACCCACGCTTCCACAATCAATCCCATCCATAGTTTTGCTGACGATAGTACCCTCCACTCTAGTATTCAATTTCTTAGGCCACCGTGTAATCCTGATTTCGAAAACAAGCGCAGGTCAATGCAGATATCCCTTTCACAAGACCTCAAACTTATCTTGGATTGGGGCGCCAAAAATCGGACCCTCTTTAGAATATTGTTCTCATGTCTGGGGAATGGCGTCCTCTACAACACTTAACATTCTGGACTC
Organism: Listronotus oregonensis; assembly: GCA_019359885.1. Lineage (NCBI taxonomy): Eukaryota > Metazoa > Arthropoda > Insecta > Coleoptera > Curculionidae > Listronotus > Listronotus oregonensis. The sequence continues at coordinate 73,229 of JAHBCN010000819.1, read as the reverse complement.
CATTCAAATAAGAGCCGTTCGTCTTATTAATGATCCAACGCTCACAGAAAGGCTTCCTCTTCTTGCCCACCGTCGAGCTGTAGGGGATCTGTCGCTCTTCTATAGGTATTTTCACGGCTTCTGCTCAGAGGAGTTGGCCAGTATAATTCCTTCTCTGGCAGCTCCCAACAGAGCAACACGTAGTGCAACTTTTATGCATCCTTTTACAGTTCAGTTAGAGAGGCCCCGAACTTTCCGCTTTCTTCGCTCCTTCATCCCTAGAGTGTCAAGACTATGGAACATGCTGCCCGCAGAAGTTTTTCCTTCTCCTCCCAATCTCCAAAAATTTAAGTCCCGTGTGAACAAACTCCCTCTCACCACACTGAAGACACCCACGGTACGTTAGTACTTAGGCATCAGCCTTCGTGGACTGTCCCAAGATAAAAAAACATATACAGCAATAGTAGTTTTTAAAAGTGTTGCCTTTGTTAAAGGTTTTATCACTTTTATTGAAAAATGCAACTGAGTTCTTTTGGACATTTTTGTCAAGCATTCGGTAAGAGAAGAGGTTAGTTCCTTTCTAAAACTGGAGTGTAACTTTATTTAAAAAAATTAGGACTGGGGTTTTTTGACCTTGAATAATTTTTATTCTAATGTTACATATTTAACATGTGCGAAAAACTTTTGTTGTAACTTCATATTTGACAAGTAGTATTCAAAATGGCCGTTTAACCATAATAACTTTTCTATAATATTTTATTTTTGATACTGATTTTTGATATTTAAAGCATAAAATTATGTAAATTATTATTATGTATCGGGAATAATTATTTCTGCTTCTCATCATATATGTCAAAACGCTTTATGTTTGGCTAAGTCAAGAATGAGAACCAAGAAATACGTGTAAATGCATTTGTAATAAATAAAATGAAAATAGAATAACCAATACTTACTAATGTTATATTTGTCATAATAGTACTAGTAGTTAGATTATCAGCAGTATACAGAGATATTCCACCATAAAAATCTTTAAAAATAAATTCGGTATCTGAAAAGAAATTATATTAATATATTGTTAAAAATAAATTAAAAAGCAATTTAACCTTGTGCAGTTATGAATTCATATCAGGAAAAAAAAACTAATTAAAATGATTAATATTGAATGCTACTAAACTAGTTTGTTTAAAGAAAGTACTTTTTTAAGATTATTTGTTATACTAGTTTTAATTAATTTAAGTTAATTGCAGCTACGTGATGTTTTAAATTTCTTAGATCTTAAAAGAATATACTTAAAACAATAGTTTTATTGTAAGTAATGCATTATTTGACAAAATTTAATGTGGTAATTAAAAAAAGTAAAAGAAATAATGCTTTTCTAAACAATTATTTGATTTAACAATGACTAATGTATCTTTTAAAGAATGTTTTGTAAGAACTTAATTTATAAAATACAAACAGAGATATACACTTTTGTTGTATTTTAAAATACAAACTTTATTTATTTATTTTTTTTAATGTATTTAAAACGTTTACAAAAATGTATGTAAATTAAAAATTTAAGGGTTTAACAATATTTACGTAAATATTCGGTTGGATTGGTAATCTGCTTTATGCTAAGTGTTGTAATTATTGAAGTCTTCCTGTAGTTCACAGAGTACCAAGTTACCTAAGTAAAAGTGTAACACATGGTAAATATAAGGGATACAGTGTCATATTTGATACAGAAGCGCCAGAGGTGACAGAGCCGTTGCGTCATCGCTGTATAGAATATTAAAGTGCGCCATTGAATAAAGTGCCACTCATATGAAAGCCCCATCATATTATGTGCAATAAAGAAAAAATATATATTAAAAGATAATACTTTTTTTTTAACTTTGTACCAGGCACAAGAGCTACGTACTCTATGTCTGGTCCAAAGGTAAAAAAGTATTTTTTTTAACATATATTTTTTTATTTATTGCACATAATATGGGGCTTTTATTATGAGTGGCACTTTATTTAATGGGGCACTATAATATTCTATACAGCGACGACGCAACGGCTCTGTCACCTCTGGCGCTTCTGTATCAAATATGACACTGTATCCCTTATATTTACCATGTGTTACTCTTTTACTTAGGTAACTTGGTACTCTGTGAACTACAGGAAGACTTCAATAATTACAACACTTAGCATAAAGCAGATTACCAATTCACTTTATTTAGTAGTGCCCTACCTCCTCCACATGGGGAAGCCAATTACCGGTCCCTTAAACGCTCCTGTCAATTCCCAACCAACTCTTGGTTTGGTTGTCTATTTATACTTTTTCTCTGGCAATAGTTTTGAAATATTTTAATTGTTACCAGCAGGCAGTCCTGATGCTTCAATGGGATCGGGATCAACCTTGTATTAGTGACCACGAATTGACTTATTTATAAAACCAGGTCTCGACTTTTATCTAATCTTAACTAAGCACCTCTTGTTTCAAATTTGACAAGGTAACCAAACTAAATGTTATTTACCTGTACTTTACAATATTGTATAATATTAAACCGAAACTTTAAAAGTTATCAGTTCTACGTGAAACAAATGTTAAAGCAAACTGGTAGGTAACATCAGCAAACAAAAAAATAATCTGACCTTGCGGGATCCCACCATAGTATATTTTAGTACTTTGGGCCGTGAATCCGAATCCGGGGTCCGTTTTACCCCATCCCATGGGGTCAAGTTTATTTCAGGGTCAAATTGGAAAAAGCCCTACTTAAAATACATGTAGGTACAGCAGTTTTCTCGGCCTAAATGTTTTTTCTTAATTTGACCTTGAAATTACCTTAAAATTACCTTGACCTTGACGTGAATGGGGCCAAATTGATCTCGGATTCGAAATTAGCGACCCAAAATACATATAGGTGGGCAGTGTCCTCAGCCTAAAAGTTTTTTTTCCCAATTTGACTTAAAAATAACCTTGACCTCGATGCGAAGGGGTCAAACGGACCTCAACAAATATTGTTGTTTTTTTTTAAGTTAAATGACCTTTGGGCTGATCAAGTCAATTCTGTAGTTATTAATCAATCTAGACCCAATTTTTATAAAAAAAATGGCTATAAAAAAGTGGTTGATATAATATAAAATTTTATCAAAATGTCGCCTATAATTTAAAAAGAAATAATTATTTACGTTAAAAAGAGGAAACTTTCGAGATAATTTTAATTTAATCTGGAGTACTAAAATATTTTATCGAAATATTTTTGGAACTTTTGAACTTAATTGGTGTTAAGTTCAGACCGATTACTGATTGATTATCTATAGGTTAATTATATTAATAATAGAAAAAGAAAGAAAATGTTTAATTTGATAAACGCTTCCTTTTTAGTAACATAATATAATTCTATATGATCTTTTTTTATTTATTGATTCTTCCTAATAGTTAAATATACAAATAACCAGTTCTAATATAAACATTGCTTTGTAAATACCTGATATCCACGTTCCATTAAATCTAGCTGGAGGTGGTAATTTTATAAAAATATCTTCTAGGCTCGGTTTGGTTCCTTTGGTTCTTGGACACTCCTCAGGAGGTGATACCAATACAATACTAAAAACGATTAGCCCCAAAACAGCAGCTATAACCAGAAGTGCTATGAAAATACCCCGCCAATTTCTTTCACTTGGAGAATTAACAACCAATTCCTGCAAAAAACAAAAAGACAAGTATTACAACTAAACTTAAAGAATACTAACTTTTTAAATATATTAGCACAGCACAGACGCTTATTCATTTTATTATTTTTCCAATATAGCGCAATACCGCTTTGTAAATATTTTATGTATTATTTGATTTTAAATCGATTTTGTGTCTTAACCCAAATTGTCGTTACCATTTTGCTTATATAAAAACGGGTTTAAGAAAATACACCCTTTATTCCACTTAAAGCCCCAACAAATAATATAATTTTTACTGGGGCTGCATTTAGGTAATTTAGTACGGGCAATAGCAGGCAAGAATAAGCTCAATTCTTGCTACCACGAAGATACATATATAAAAATATATAAATACTTTTGCATTTTAGGATGGTTTCTAGGGTACGAATTTCTATTTTGTCAGAAAGTTAATATGTTTTTATGTATTTCAATTTTCCAAAAAGTACGAAATATAACTTTATTTTTTTTTTAAACAGTGTATTATTGAGCTCCCTAGACGCAACTTTGCCCCAATTTTAACTTCCTCTTATCTCTTGCCGATATATATATATTATATATATATATATATATATATATATATATATATATATATATATATATATATATATATATATATATATATATATATATATATATATATATATATATATATATATATATTCTAAGTTGAACTTTTTTTAACTGTATATAGAACTCATTAAAATAAACAACTTTTTTAAATAACTTTCTTCAAAATATTAAAAAATAAAGAACTAACATTCATTTATTGTGGCGAACACGGTCCTGTCCTACGTAAGTTGTCACCTCACACTTATGATTTTGGGCTGTAGTGCTTGGATACGTTAAACGTAATTTTCCCGCAATGTTTTCCACACTTTTTTTTTACTTAAACCGACCTGACTCGCAATGATCCGAGTACTTGGGTCCAGTATAAGCCCGCAAGGGAAACCGCCGCGTCGCGCGTACAATCTCGAAGCAACATTTGCAGATTAACGACACTTTTCATAAATAAGAACGTATCCACGTATTTATTGTTTTTAGATTCTGCCATTTTCGCGATTTAACAATGATTTAAAATTAAAATTATCCTCGCGTCGTCCAAAAAGAGCAATAAGACTGACTCACGGCGTGGTAAACAACACAAGAAACAAGCGTAAATAATAAATAAACTATCTATTGATGCTCAGACCCGCACTAGCCACAGGTTTCTTAGGTGTTGAAAAAATGTTATTTAAAAAATTGCTTATTTTAACGAGTTTTATACACAGTTAAAAAAGCGTCAACTTAGAATCACCCTGTAATATATATATATATATATATATATATATATATATATATATATATATATATATATATATATATATATATATATATATATATATATATATATTATATTGAATTTAAAATAAAATTTTAAATACTTCGAGGCCTATCTGGTCAACTGAAAAATGTATTCAGTGCAATTTTTGCTGTCAGTGTAGTAAGCATTTGTTTTTATGGTGCGTTTTACACAGCGAATATTCAAAGGCAACATCTTGATCGTGAAACACAAATACGAGCTATTGGTGTGATAGAGGGTGGTATGAACATCCGCGATGTTGCAGAAGCTGCACACTCTACCATGACTACTATGGTACGGCTATGGCAGAGATTTCAAGACACTGATGATGTCGGGGAAAGGCATACTGGTCCAACAAGAGCAACAGAATCTAAATATGACAGGTGTATTCGCCATTAGGCATTACGGAACCCCAATATTACTGCAGGCCAGCAAAGAAGTAAGCTTCAAAACGTTCACAGCATTAATGTCACTGCTCAAACCATCAGACATAGGTAAGATGAAATCAATCTTTACGCTAGACATCCCATTAAGGTTTTAGAATTAGCCTGTGAAAATCGCGCAAGAATATTAGTCTGTGCCCAAGAACATCAAATTTGGCAAGAACGAAAATGATTATGCGTTTTTTTTTTCACCGATAAATCGAGGTTTTGTTTACGACCCGATTCAAGAAAACTGAGAATGTGGCAAACACCAGGCAATGCATCTCGCTTGCAAACCATTCATAAAGTTGACAGATACCAAGAAGGAACTCTGATGACTTGGGTTGGAGTTTCGTTGGAGTTTGGAAGTTTTCAAAACAATCTGGTTTTTATTAAAGGATTGTTAACGAGAAATGAATATCGAAATCATATTCTTAAACCTATTGTTCATCCATACGCTGCACAATTTGTAGAAAATTTTGTACTTATCTACAACAATGCACGACCGCATGTTGCGGGAGGTTGCAATGGCCTGCGCAACCCCCCGACTTAAATCCCACCTAGCACGTTTGGAATATGTTAAAAAGACGTTTTAAATTAAGGATTAGTGTTTCAGACAAGGAAAAAGCTGCTCCATTGTATGCAGGAGCAATACCTATAAATTGGGCAATATTGATAATTTAATAAGAAGTTCGTCAAATAGATGCCGAGGTGGTGATACACTCTATTGAAAAAACTATGAATTTACTTTGACCCTTTTTATTGAGAATTTTTGATACATTATTTTTACAATTTTTTATATCCCGATCAATTTTTGTGTTTCTCATAAATTAATGTCAGTAAGAATATAGATGTGTTTATTTTAAATATTTTTTTAATAAATTGTCAAATTAGCATTTAATACCTTTGTCCCCTAGACCATTCTGATGTGTGTATATATAATAAACTTTAAAAAGCGATAAATTGGAAAAATTTTTGGATATTTTTTTCTACGATTTATAATAACCCAAAAATCAATTTTTTATATATAACTACTAAAATACTGAAGATTTACATTTCGTATAAAATCACAGTAATTAGCAGAATAAAATATCGAAAGTTGTTTGTTACCCAAAAATAGGGTGGCATTTAGAAAATGTATATTTTGAACTACACATTAGTTTATTAGTAAATAGTATTATTCAGGCAAAACTTCTTCGTTTTGAATATAAGAACACTTATTGTTTATTTTAAAATAGGAAAAAAATTGTGAATTTCTTAACTTCTTTACAACATAAAAAAGTAACTCTACATAAATTGCATATCAATGTATGAATTACAAAGTAATACAAACTTATTCAGAAACTTTAAAGAGTTAAATGTGGGCAAGCAAGTAAAATAACAAAAATGTTTAATGGTAAATTAATAAGTGTGCATTTTTTTAAGGGTTTTGAGACTTTAAGTCAGAATTTTATTAACAGTTTTACCTTATTAGCTTTTACACACTTTTTATTAATAAATTTTGGGATATGCACCTACGTAGTACTTTTTATTTAATAATCTTTAAGTTTACGCTTTTCCCAAAATACGATTAAAAAATAAAATTAGATAGAAAAATGAAATATTGCTTTAATTATACTTGCAAAGCAGCTTAGCAAAAATTTCAATTGCTTTTGAATATATAAATTTGTTAAACATAAAAGTTAATTTATTTTTATATTAAACAATATTATACTGTGGTTATTTAAATAATTTATAGTGTTAAATTATTTTAAATAATAAAATTTTAGCCAAATTAATTTGTTGCTTTTGTATAACACAGAGTAGGCGGTTATTATGACAACATTTTATAAAAACTTTTTTAAATACTTTAAAACATATACGTATAAAATAATCTCTTGACAATAGATATTTAGATTGGTGATGTCAACATGTTAAAACATAATCTCAGTTTACAATAATATTTTTCTTTTCTAAATAAATAACTGCTTATCGTATTGCATGCATTTTAAAGCGATGATTTAAAGTGCAAAAAGAATAACACATTTGGGGCTACTAATACTTTGTGGCGTATAAAATTGTATAAAATAATAATTTTTATAAAGCTTACCTCGACATATGCATAAGGAGCTGCTATCTTTACCCTGTTTACAGGGCTTTTAGGATTTTTTTGATTTTTTTCTGGCGACTTTACACAATTCTTTTCATTTGCAGTCTTTTTCTTAAAAAATTTTAATTCAAATTTATTATTTTTTATTTCAGGCATAGTTTTTCTACACTTAAAAAATATAACTATTTTTTAATTAGGTTGCTTCTTTATTGCTTTCTTAATACGTTAAATATAGACGACAATATTAAATAGCAATATTGGTACAAAATATTTTTCTACAACAATATATTAAGTTCTACACATTTGAAGCACATACACATTTAACATTAAGACACACATTTTATAATCATATGGGTTTATCAGTATGAACAGTACGTTAAAATGTTATTTACTGAATTTATCAAAACAAAGATATTTGACGTAGTCGCCAACATGGCGGGATTAAAAAAACTACAAGTTTAGTACGTATATTATATAAAAATATATTTTGTATTTATTTACAAATAAATAACACAAATTTTGCACGAAGCACACGAGACAGAAGAAACACCCAAACTAACGCTTTCCCGAAAAAGCCAATAGAAGCCCGTATTACGCAGCTAAATATATACGTTTCCACGGGAAGATGCTCATCGGAAGCTTTTCCAATCTCTCATAGACCTTTAAATTGATTGCTTTTGTACTCTCTTGATTACATATTAATGTGCTTTATGCTCAAAGATAACATCACAATGTACTAAACCATAATATTGTAATTTATCTTCCAAATATCCTTGTTAATGGATTTGATACAGATACGAAATGGAAAATTATGAGCTACAATTTAATATAATAATTATTTTATTATATTAATTAGGGCAAAAAATAAATTAATTTATATTAATTTATTTATAATCTCTTGTTGAACATTTTTTTAAATGCTACAGATTAAATATTTAGCAATAAAACTAATGTGGGTAAAATAAGTGCTTTTATACGTCTTTTACAATATTTAATGGTAAAAAAATGGGAATATAAAACTCCTTAAATAATATAATATTTGTTAAAGCCCTATTAACCTTAATTGATTTTTTTGCATTTTTTTGATTCTAAGGCTTATTTATATATAACTCCAAGATACCCAAACAGTTTAAATAATTAAAATAAGGCTTTCGATTTTCCAAATTCACTGTACAGGAGGGCTTTTTTTCGATGGATTTTCAGGATATTTATTGGAATAACTATAAAAGATAAATCTGATGGCACATTCTCGAGCTCGATTTTGGAAACAACCGCAATAAAAAAATATCGCGGCTAACTTGATTGGTCTCAGAGATGCAGGACATTTTTTAAATTTTAATGATTTCATTGCCCCTCTGTATTTTGGTTGTTAGTAAACCAAGAAATAAAAGGTTAATAGCAAAGGACATGGCACACTTCTTATGGATTTGAGTCACCGACAGATTTTTTTGAAATTTCAGTATTTTATTTTGGAAGTCCATATAAGCATTTTCTTTCATTGCGCCAACTTTACTATACAGCATATATATATATATATATATATATATATATATATATATATATATATATATATATATATATATATATATATATATATATATATATATATATATATATATATATATATATATATATATATATATATATATATATATATATATATATATATATATATATATATATATATAAATATATAAATGTCAGTTATTATAACCTATTGGAATTTTGTAACTTGGCAGTAACTCATTCATACATACAGCGTGTCCCCCCAAAAAAGTCATTTTTAGATACTAGGTGAACCAAAATTATATGTCGGTTAATCATTTCAAAACAAAAATAAACACTATGGTAAACTTCAAACAGTAACAAATTAGATAAACCCATGATGAACCCAAACAAAATATTTGTCGTAGTAGGCGGTTTTTAAACAAATGGGTTCGCTTGGTAAACAAATATATAAATATGTTTGTATTAGTCAGTACGTCAAATTATTTTGAATTTGTGTTTAATTTAATTAAGTAATTTGTAAGTTAGTAAAATATGGCACAATAAAGCAAAATAATGGTTTGGTGTTATACTTGCAATTTAAATATGACTAGGATTAGAATACCCTTACCAAAAATATATATATATATATATATATATATATATATATATATATAAAATTAAAAATTTATATATATATATATATATATATATATATATATATATATATATATAATAAAACGCCATATAATTTTGGTTCACCCAGTATCCTAAAATGACTTTTTTGGGGGGGACATACTGTATGTATGAATGAGTTACTGCCAAGTTACGAAATTCCTGTAGGTTATAATAACTGACATAATATATTATATTTAGGCCTACTGGACTGTATATTGGTTGGTTCATTATTAAATCGTGTACCCTGTAGGACATGACAGATAAAAACCCTGTACACGATAAAAAAAAGTTTTTTGTATGGAATATATATTATTTTTATATAAAAATGCCTAATTTTATTAATCTAGACTAACTAGACAGTATTTTTTAATAAATAAGATGAATATTTTTAAGAATTTTTGACTTTATTTTATGGTATCACCCTGTATATATAAAGGTTGGCGCAATAAAAGAAAATGCTTATTTGGACTGCCAAAATAAAATACTAAAATTTCAAAAAAATCTGTCGGTGACTCAAATCCATAAGAAGTGTGCCATGTCCTTTATGTAGAATTCTACATAAAATCCAGAATTATTATTTATCGGTAACGGTTTTAAAGATATAAGTCATTTTTTAAATGGGACAGGCACCCTATATATTATTCAACTATTTGTTTTCCAATAAAATTACTATTAATAACACACACTTTTTTTCTAAATTTAGGAAGAACCTCATAAGATTTAAATTTTGCGCATATAAAATCTCCATTGCAATAAATTTATAAATTCCTTAAATAATTTGTTTTATAAAAATAATAAATATTATTTCTAAATTATTAGCTAATTGCCCTTTTTAAAATATTTTTAACATTAATTAACTAAGTACGCATTTTATTAAGTAAAATGTAGGTTGGTTTGAAAACAAATGATTGCTGCAATATTTTGTGTAATATTTAAGCAAAAACATTACATATTGCCAGCTCCATGTGTTCTAAAATTTTGATTTTAGTAAAAGGAAGTTTGAAAACTCTAAAATTGGTAACATTCTAAAATTTAATATTAAGAGCGGAAAAAAAGTGCAAATGCCTTACAGATGTAATTATCTACATATTAAGAAAAAAGGCAACTAAATAATAATTCTAAAATATAACGATTTTCCAGATCTGAATGGGTGACTCAATTTTCTTTCTTTCTCTTATTTTTTTTCTCTATCATTAAATTTGAATATAATGGCGATGGCCACTCGAAAGTAATGTATTTCGGGAGAAGAATACCCCTCCAGATCTCCGGGTGAGGGGTGCATTTAGGGCCATCAACGAAAAATTTGATCTCATTTACAAATATATGTGGGCTTAACCGCAACATAAACTCTTTCCACAATTTTTAATCATCCAAACGCCTCAAACTGTTTTTTACCAAAACCCAAATAACTTTAAAAAAATCAACTAACCACCTCCTTTTCCAAGGTTTTAAACTAATTTTATCTTTTCTTCCGTTGGCCAAAGTAATCGTCCTTAAGAATTTTAATGTTTTCAATAAGGAATGGCTGGGTTCCACAAAAACTGACACTCAAGGGAGAGGAGCTAAAACCTTCGCAATCAGTAACTAGCTCACCAATCTAATTATGCAACCTACCTACTTGATTAGGATTCCCACTTATAATTCAAATTCCCTAGATCTTTTTTACCTACCTTTTAAGGAATAACCAAACTATTTGCCAAACAATTTGCTGCTCATTCTACTCTTGATCCTCCGGTTAATTTTCCGCTTCCAACAGTTGCCCCTGTTCCGCATAAAATGTATAACATTTTTAAGGTTAAACAGATCAACCGTCGTCTGGGCTGGATGGCATACCACCAATCGTCTTAAAAATGTGCTCCCGAGCTTGCATCCATCTCAATTAGCCTCTTTCGAATCTCTTAAGACACGGGCACTTTTACGAAGTGCTGAAAAACTTCGTGTACAATCTATCTTTAAGAAAGGAGCTTAAACAGACTTACTTTCCACTTAGTTCGTTTCTTCATCAATAGAGTGTTTCAAACTAAGGAACCTGCTACCTGCAGAAGTATTTCCATCATATCCAAATCTCCAAATATTTAAGTCCCGTGTAAATAAGCTTTCTCCTACCGCACATAGAACAACCAAGGTACGGTAGTATTTAGACTTTCAGCCATTGTGGACTGTATCAAGACAAAAAAAATCTTTCTGTTGTCTTATTTTCGAATTAGTGCCTGTTAAATATATAGGGTACGTTAAAAGTACAAGACCTACTACAAATTACATATTATATAGATATGTCATTACATTTTAATGAATTATAACACTGACATATATCTACGCGTTTTAAAATATTAACTATTTAACTTTTTAGGAATTATTGAAAGCACCGCTCAACCCAGTAAGTGATTTTACAAAATTTGATTTAGTTTGGAAGTAAAATTAATTTTCTTAATTTTGCGTTAGTGGAAAATTATATTAACGAATCAATCAAACTAACCCAAATAATTGAAATCGGGACGTTTTTTACCTTTTTTGCTGTGTTTACTCATGTATTGTTAAACTGAATTTGAGAATTGAATATGAACAAATATGATTTAAAAATAGGAAATAAAACTAATTTTAAAAAGAAATAAAACATATGTTCTATGTGCTGGCAAATTTGTTACCAAGTTGCAGATCGATGTAAAAAATACTTTGGAAAACCTTTAACAAAAAAAAATAATAATAAGGTTTTGGTGCCAAGTCTGTTGTCATTTTAAGAATATTAAAAAATTACAAGTACCATAAGAATTAGAAAATAATTAAATAATATTAATTTAAATTTTTATGCACGTTTAAACTTTCTTAAAAAAGATGACAAATTTATCACTGAAATGTTAGTTCGTTTTTTAAGCTTTAATAGTCGAGGCAATGAAGCACTCAACCTCGGAATTTTTCATACTACGCGGATCAGAATGCGGTTTTTTGCATTCGCTTCCAAAAATTTTTTGTAAAAAATGTACCTACTTTGTGACTTATACAAACCGCAAATTGCAGTGTTGCAGCCAAAAATGCATTCAAAAAATGATTTTTTTGAGACGGCTTTTGGAAGATTTAATAACTTTGTAAATAAGAGTCAGAACTGCCCAAATCGGGTTCCCGGGGGTTTTCGATGTCGCTGATCACGATTTTGATTCAAATTGACCCACAGCCGACCTGGAGCTCAGGAACGCCGATGAATCACTCCGTGGGACTCTCCTAAAATTCACGCAGGGAAGGGGAGAAACTAGACGCCCGGGGGTTTTTGGGTCGCTTAATTCAAATATGGCATCATTGATCAACCCCAAAAACCTGGTGCGCCGAAACCTGGACGTGGACGTCATCTTCGAGAGTTTTCTAACAAGATTGCCAAAAACAACCCAAAAATCATTGTGGGGCGTTTTTTGGTGTGCTGAATCCAAATTTCACGTCAAAAACATCTCCTTAACACCTGGTGCACCGGAACCTGGGCGGGGACGTCATCTCCGAGGGTTTTCCTCACATAATTGAGAAAGACGAGAAAGACGAACCGAAAATCGTTATAAGGGGTTTTTTGGGGTGCTGAATCCGAACGTCACGTCGAAAATGACTCTCCCAACACCTGGTGCACCGGAACCTTTATCTTGACATCGATGTCATTCATTCATACAGGACTGGATCAACTTTTTTAAGAGCCCCAGACGAGAGTCAAATTATGAGACGATTTTCGGTTATTTTTTTACCATCGTGTCTGGAAAACCCTCGGAGACAAAGTACAGGTCGAGGTTCCGGTGCACCATGTGTCCGAAGGTACGTTTTCGAGGTAAAATTTGGATTTAGCGCCCCAAAAAAACATCATAACGATTTTCGGTTCGTCTTTTTCAATTGTGTAAAGAAAACCCTTCGGGATGAGGTCCGCGTCCAGGTTCCGGTGCATCAGGCGTTCAGAGGGTCGTTTTCGACGTGAAATTTGGATTCAGAGACCCAAAACCACAACTAACCACAATAATTTTTGGATTGTTTTTGGTAATCTTGTCAGGAAAACTTTTGGAGGTGACGTCCACCTCCAGGTTCCGGCGCACCAGGTAACCGGGGGTATTCGCCAATGCCATATTTGAATTCAGCCACCCAAAAAACTTACGGGCGTCGAGTTTTTCTTCTTCCCTGCGTGAATTTTGGGAGAGTCCCATGGAGCTGAGGTTCATCGGCGTTCCTGAGCTCCAGGTCGGCTTGATCGTGATCAGCAACCTTGAAAACCCCCAGGAACCCGATTTGGGCCAGTTCTAACTCTTATTTACAAATTTATTAAATCTTCCACTAGCCGTCCCAAAAAAATGCATTCTTTGAATGTATAGTTCACAAAGTAGGTTCATTTTTTACAAAACATTTTTGGAAGCTAATGCAAAAAACCGCATTCCGATCCGTCTTAGTACAGAAAATTTTGAACTTTTCGCCTTTTTATTGCCTCATTGCCTCGACTATAAGTTAAGTTAGCGTTTTGTACCAATATTATACTTTGAAGCATCCCATTATTGATTTGGTAGATGTCAGTAAGACGAAATCGACCATAGCAGATCTAAGTCAATAATAAGTTAAAGCAACAATAAAATATTTTATTGGTTGTATGTTTGTATAAAATAGCTTGTAAAAAACGTTAAATCACTAGGTATACAGTTATTACCTAAGTAAAAGATCTTAAAAAATACATCAAATTTAGAGGTGATATTTAAATAACCCATTTAATAGGTTAACCATATTAGTTTCTTGTTTTTATTAAAAATAATAAAAATTATATTTATAGTTTACTTTTAAAATTCTTACCAAAAAGCAACTTGAGTTAATCTCAGTTGATTTTATATTTTATTTACTAGTAAATCCATATATAGTTAGAAACTCATGTAAAAAGATATCTAGAAAAGCAAAACGTGTATAATCATAAGATTCAGAAAATCGATGACTTCCAAACTACATATTCGTTATCTTTTACTTTTTGTCTTCGTAATATAGATGTCGCTGTACACTGTCTACTCAATTTTTATATAGTTAAAGTAAAAGCAATGTTTTTTTTAAATTTTGGTCTGACTTAATTAAAATGTTATTATTATTATTAATTCTATTTGGTTCTTATTACATAAAAACTCTTGCAATACACATTATGATTACCTTAAAGCAATCCACTGTAAGAATATATATTACAAAAAATTATATTATCTTTTAACAATGACGTTTTATAAAATATTTTTTAAAGAAGTTTACAGTATGGGCATAAAGTCTGGACTACCCTTATAAATAGGTTATGTTTAACTTCTCAGAAAAACGCTCAAATATGTCAATTAATTTTTTTCCGTCGAAATTTTGACGTATTCATTTATTTATCTATTGATAGTTGACCACATTATGATATCATTAAAATTTATTAAATGGCTCTTATACAGTATGCTTCCAACTTTTGACGTAATTCTGTTTAGCCATTTCAAAATGACATTTATTTAAAAACAAAAAATATCCGTATTTAACTAACAGTAAATAACTTATAATTTTTTGTTTTATTATTATTATTTTTTTTAATTAAAAAAGTAAGTGAGTGACAGCAAAATAAATTGATACACACAAAAACCTCCCCATTGTCAATCTAAACAATAAGATATCCAATTAATTTATTCAAAAGGTATTAAAGAGATAGGGTGACAGCATAAGACAATAAAAAGTTTACCATAAAAAAACATTATAGTCTCTCTCAAAGTATATCGTTATGGCTAATGACGGACCATACCCCAATAAACCTTTAACGATTTTATTACCTATTGTTATTGGGTAAACCCATTTGTTCATAAGGGCAGGGGTGGGCCAGGTATTTCTTGAGTATTAACCATTAGGCATATAAATATTTTGGCTAATATTTTAGTGGCAGTGTTGAATAACCGTTTTTATTGTGCGTTTCGAAAAAGTTGTCTTAGATTGCAAAACAGGTTGTGAAAAATGTGTATTAAACTATAGTCTTTATGAAAGCTGAGTTATTCCTACCTTGGAAAAACTGAAAAAGAAGCTAGACGAAGACGAAACCAATATAAATATAAGCCGTGCCACCCTCCATAGAGTTGTTTGTAAAATGGGATTTAAATACAAATTTAAATTCAAAGATATAGGTTAGAAAACAGATCCATAATTTACCTTGATAAAAAATGGTTCGATTCACACGACACAGTATCCAAAGGATGGGTTAATTTCAGTCAAAACTGTCAGACAAAAGCACCTTTAAATAAAGGAAAACGCATTACCATAATACACGCTGGTTCAGAAGACGGATTTGTCCCAAACTGCTTGCTGTTGTCTGCAAAGAATATTAAGGATTCTAGCTTGGATTATCATGAGGATACAAGTGCAGAACTTTTTGAAAACTGGATTCAAAATTATCTTTTAAAAAATATTCCAAACAACAGTGTTATTGTCATGGATAACGCAAGCTACCACAGTCATCTGCTACACAAAGCACCAGCTTCATCAAGTTCAAAAACTAAAATCTAGGAATGTTTGTTAGAAAATGATATTTATTTTGAATTCAGTTACAAAAAAACGCATCTTTTGGAAGTCCTAAATTCATATGCAATTAAAAAACAATATGTATATGATAATTTGGCTGAACAGGCTGGGCATACTGTCTTACGGCCTCCTCCGTATCACTGTATGTTTAACCCCATAGAGCATTTGTGGAACCAAGTAAAATCAAAGATCAGAGCAGAAAATGTTACACCTACTTTAAGTCCGAGTGTCATATATTTGATAAAAATGTAATTAACATACCAGTTGAGAGCTGGAAAATCACTACACACATTATAAAAATTGAGGACTCTTACATTTCTATCCAAAACAACATAAATCCTATTGTAATTAATCTCAATGATGACTCAAATGATTTAGATAATTAAAATAATTAGTAAGAAAGTTATAAATTTATTAAAACTTTGCATATATTTAATTTCTTAATGTAATTTTAAGATTACATTTACCTAAATAAACAATAAATTATAAATCTTTATATTATTAAAGACCGATCCGCAGTTTTATTGCTGTCGGCAGGTATAATCCATAAATAAAGGCAAGAGCTAACACGGTATACTTTGAGACAGACTATACCCAAGATGCAAGAAGTGGTTCTTTATTGCCTCTTAAACGAATAATGAATAATAAGTCATTCCCTTTTAGTTAAATAGGAATACTTTTTTACACTTAAACGGCTGCATTATTGGAATGGCTTAACAGGATCGCATCAAAATTTAGACACATACTCTATGAGATAAGAGCTTTCAAATGATGTTTCACAAGCCATAAGTTGCCATTTATTAAAAGTGCTAATAAAGTCACAACTTTAAAAGCTTTAATAAATTAACCAATGAATGACGTCAAAATGTGAGCGATTAAAAAATTAAATGACTTGTTAAAGCGTTTTTACGAAAAATTAAAGATAACCTATACAGGGTGTTCGGAAATAGCGTTCGCATAATTCTAGGGGTGATTCTGCTTGTTAAATTATGAAGAAAAGTTCATATCAATATAGGTCCGCAAATGCGAAGATGGCACCGGGATATAGGTTTTCTTTTATATTTCTGGAACCATTTCAGATAGTCATCTAAATTTTGGCATATGAATTGCTTTTATTAGTAGGTGCTTTTCAGCGTTTTACTAAATTATTATTTTAATCAGGGGCGTGCCGACAGGGGAGGCCTCGATTTAATTTATTCACATTTTTATTAAACTTCATATTTTTGCAATTTTCTTTAGAAATTCTGATTTCGCGGTATAAATAACATAAAAAAGATATTCTTGTTGAAAACTTGTCAGGCTAGCCATTCTTGAGAAAACACTATTCAAAGAAAATATTGCATGCATGGTCTCCCAAGCAAAAAGTATTCCGGCATTTTTTAAAAGACGAGAACAATGATTTTTTTAATTACACTGTTATTAACACAATTATAATCAAATAAACTTTATTTTTAAACCTTATGTAAAATTCGTTTACCGCAGAATTATGGCGTTTAATAAAAATGTGAACATATGAAATCGAGGCCTCTCCTATCAGTACGCCCCCGATTAAAAAAAATATTTACTAAAAACACTGAAAAGTGCCTACTATTGAAAGCAATTTATATGCCAAAACTTAGATGAACATCTAAAGCGGTTCCAGAGGTATAAAATAGACCTCCTATATCCCGGTGCCATCTTTGAATCGCCATAGCAACCTTATGACGCATTTGCGGACCTTTGTTGATATGAACTTTTTTATAATTTAACATGTAGAATCATCATAATTCGAACGTTATTTCCGGACACCCTGTATATTAGGGGTAGTCCAGACTTTATTCCTATACTGTTATTTTTTTAAGTCTTGTTTTAAATAACTTTTTTTAAAATATAAAATGCCCTAAATAAAATTATTAAATACATTAAAGAAATTCTGAAATTTGTTTCTTTTTTTTTTATTTAAACATTATTTAAAAATAAGACGCATATTAGTGGTTTCCTTCAAAATAATAAAAATCTTTTTATTATTAGAATATTACTTTTCTAATACAATTAATAAAACTTGGATAATTTTACTATTTTGCGTTTGATCTTGTTAAAGTTATTAATGATTCCCATGCGATATACAGTATGTCCGCGGATGCGGTTAACAAGAGGACAAGTGTACCAAAAATTAAAATATACGAAAAAGTCAAAGTCATTCTTGATAAAAAGTTTTGCTTGTCGAAAAAATATTAACTACGCTGAGAAAATAGATTTTTATCATAATGCAAAAACATTAAAGTAAACAGACATTTTTTGGCCTTTTAACGTAAAATGATAAATAAAAAAATTGCTTAACTTCTTATCCTGATTTCAAACTTACTAAAGAAAATTTAAATTTACGAAAAATAAAAAAAAACAAATTTTTGCAAGTACGCATGTTACTACTTTTACTTGATTATTACATTACTAAACATTAATAAAAATAAATTTACAATGTAAAAAAATGTAAAATGAAAAAAAATGTAAATGTAAAATACGTACTTGCAAAAATGTTGATTTTTTTATATTTCGTAAATTTAAATTTTCTTCAGTAAGTTCGGAATCAGGATTAGAAGTAAATTTAGAGCAATTTTTTATTTATTATTTCGCGTTAAAAATCCAAAAAATGACTGTTTGCTCTTGTTTAATTTTATGTTTTTGCATTTTTGAGACGCTCTGTATGATAAGAATCTATTTTTTATCGTGGTTCATATTTTTTTGACAAGCAACACTTTTTATTAAGAATGACTTTTTTTCGTATCTTTCAATTTTTGGTCCATTTGTCCTCTTGTTAACCGCATCCGCGGACATACTATAAAAAAAATCTTACCATGTAAAATTAAAATTTAAAAAACATTTTTAGTACCGGGAAAGATTGAAATTTTTTGAAAAGTCATTACATTATCCAATATTACATTTCCGCTTTTTGCAAAATTTGTTTTATATATAAAAGGGGATTTAAACGAAAATTAATTAGATCCTAAAATAAAGGTATCTTTAACCATTGTTAAAAAAAATAAAGATATGGCAAAGAAAAAATGATTTTTTTATATGAATTTACTTATATGTAATAAAAAATTTAAGTTATATCCAATAAAAAAATTATATGTTATTTATTTACTTTGGAGGAAATATTTTTTTGTTTTATTATTTGGTATATTTAAAATATTAAAGTTTATAAGGTATTTTCTAAACAAATACCATCATGCGTTTTATATTAGAAAGAAGCCAAGGAGCATTAAACACAGGTAGGATAGTGCAGATAAAAAATTCTGCAGAAAACAATTATCTTCCTCTTAACCAAAACAAGGCACGCAAGGAACTCATTCTAAAAACAGAATGGCTTTTACCAACTTGACTTGGAAAGGATGTAAAAAATTTGGAGGAAAACATGGATAATTTCTGAAACCAACATATAATTATACAAAAAAGTAGTCAAAAAAATTTGAATTTAACCTATAATTATAGTAATTTTTGTATACAGGGTGTGCTTTTAATATTGCGAAAAAACTAATACCTTCAATACAAATACAAAAAAAAGTTTCTATAAAAATAATATGTTCGGCCCTTCTTAACTTTTAAACTATAATGCGGTAAAGTTTCAAGAAAAAATATATTTTATTTTATAACTATGGATAAACGTAAACGCATCAAATTTGGTATTAATGTTTTTCAAGGCTCTCTTACAACAATATTTGTAATTATTTGCTACCCTGAAAAATGGTTAAAATCTGCAAGCCTTATGGTTTTTTCACTGTATGCTGACTTCGTATTGTAGACATGTATTTAATTTTTTTACTTGAAAACATTACAACTCACAAACAAAATAAAAAAGACAAAAAAGTTTCTTCTTTCTAAATAATTATTTCCCAAATTGCAAATTTCCAACCCCAGAAAAAGACAATCGGAAGACTATTAAGAATTGTAGAATTGCAGATTGTAACTCCTTCCTAGGGTTGCGGATGATTGCAAATATTAGTTTTATAAAGCTTTATCCTCATTTATAAGTATATTTTTTTTCTTAAAATTTTACTGCCTTATAGTTGAAAACCACAGAATTTTTTGTAGTATTAAAAACATCCTGTATATAATTTTTGCACCTGTTTTTTTCCAAACTTTATAATAAAATTTGCATATACATTACTCCATAAATATAAGTGAGCTCGTATATATTTTTTAGCTGAAAGTTGCACCATTTTAAAATTTAATTTTATTAAAAATAATAATTAAGTTTAAAATTAATATAATAATTTGTTTTTGTATTATTTTATTATGTTAATATTTCGTAAAGTAGCACAAAGTATAAAACTACCATTGTACACTTACATAAAATAATTTCAGTGATTTTCCGTTCTCTATGAAGATTTTTAAATTTTTATTGGGCTTTAAATTTTACTGCTTTATTTATCGTATGTAGAAGATATATTAGATTTAAAACTGGATATAATGCTAGAGCATGGTCGTTTCATGCAATCTTTTGGATTTATTGCAGTTGCTTCTTATCTCATTGTCTAGAGTTTGTCTCTTATAGACTTTTTTTTATATTTTTTCAGCTTATTGTCCCAAACTTTGCAGACTATTTACAGTCAAAGCAGAATTTGGAAAAATGTAATATATATTATTAATCCCTTCAATTGGGATTTATTTTGGTATTCCATTATGTGGACTTACTTTTACTTAGATCGGAGATACTCTTTTAAGGAATCTTGTCAAATGTTCTGAAATGCGGTTAAAATGGACTAATTTAAAGGGATAAAATGCTTAAGAAATTATTGTAAATCTTTACCTTCTTAGTATTCTGACCTTTCAAAATGTTGACAGCAACTTATACGTATAAAAATTAGGTTTATATTTTCTATTCCTAGAAGCACTATGCAAATTAAATAATTGCCGATAAAGCAGAAAAAAAAATTAAATATAAAGAGAAAATATTTTTTACTTTCTTAGAAGTTAATTTTATGATGAAGCCTAAATAAAAAATATTTTGTGTTATACTTTGTGAACAATACACAGTAAGTGCAAATGTTTAAAAAAAAGAATTTGTAAAATAAAATAAAGTTATACATATAAATACCAAAAAAATGGACTTAAAACTAAAAAGTCTAAAAGATGAGGCATGCATTTTATAATTTTTAATTTCACTGTCATAAAACACTGATGTACATTGTTTAATAATTCTATGAGATATACTTTTTAAAAATTTAATGTTTCTTAATGTTTTTTAACCAGACCATAAATTATAAAAAAAAATATTAAAAAATTAAAAAGCTCCAATTAATTTTTTACATTTTACCCATACTATTTATTTAAATATCAAACTACTAGACACTATACAATTTTTGGGAGATTACAATAAAATACATAAAGTTTCTTATAATCTTTAACTTTAGTGCCTTCTATATCTTTATCCTAGGTTCGTTTTTAATACTTGTTCATTTTTTATAGTAAAGGTGTTTTTTTAGGGGAACATGCAAAGCAGCAAAAAAATCTTTAACATAAATTACCTCGTCATGTTGAGCTTTTTTTGTAGTTGTGTGCCCTCCGGTGCCTCCACTTTGGACTGTGTTCATAGCGAAAGATAAGTAGGATAAAGGTGGAAAGTCTGTATTGTATTACACATATGCACTCAGTTGTTTAAAAATACCATGTTTATTTTATACTTTGCTGGTATAAAATTTTTCTTTAAGAAATTACAGGCATATAAGAATATTTATTATACATACTAAGAATCTCTGGAACTTGGCAACTCTATATTTTGTATAAAGCTGTTGGAAATTTAAACTTAGAAATAAGAGCATTACATTCAAAGTTTTTTTATAAAAAGAAATAAAGAATTATAAATTTAATTTCTAGCAATCAATGTCAATTATTAAATTTATGTTTCAATGGCTTTTAATGCCGATTGTCTGGTGATTTGAGTTTCGCCAACACGAGCGGTTGGCATTTTCAGAAGTTGCTTCCTGATTGACAGTATGCGAACTACTCGCATAGTAGTAGTTCGCATATTGTCAACCAGAAAGCAACTTCTAAAGATGCCAACTGCTCGTGTTGGCGAAATGTCAAGTCAACCAGACAATCGACGCCGTCCTAACAGAAATTTCGAAAATTGTTAATATGAAAAGTTGTTCGGAATTAAAAATTATGTTTAAATATGCAATTACATTCTTCCAATTAAAAAAAATACAAATTTTGCTGGCATTTCTACTAAATTTCTACCAAATTTTGCTAAATACAACTGATGTTTTGAATGCCACAGTCGAGTATTTCTTGTCAAAGCATCCTAGAATATACGTACAAAAATTACTCTCTGACATTTCTTGTCGGAGTATCCTAGATTACATGTACAATAATTACAATTACATTTTTGCTGTTCGAGAAGAAATGTTTTAAGAAATTAAAAAAAATGTAATAAATTAAGGCAACTGCATATTTAAACGGGTTTTTTAATTCCGCACTACTTTTTATAATAACAATTTTTTATATTGTTAAATATCAAGCTACTTTACGCCAATACTACTACAAAGATAACGACTAAAATTCGTATTTTTTGACTACCTCGTATAGGATAAAAAAATATATATTTAATGATTGTATTTTAATTTTTAGAGCATGCAGAACTTTTTATGAAGAATAACTTTTTTTCGTAAAATTAATAATAAAAAGTTTTCCATATGGTGCCAACTTAAGTAAACACACTGTATATATATATATATATATATATATATATATATATATATATATATATATATATATATATTATATATATATATATATATATATATATATATATATATATATATATATATATACAGTATGTCCACGGATAGACATCCCAATAGGACAAATGGACTAAAAATTTTGTTTTTCGAAAAAAATGTAGTATTCGGGGAGAATTTTTGATTTTTTTATACAGGGTACCCAAAAATAAAAAAAAACATGAAATACCATCAAGAATAAACTTACTTTATTTCTCGTTTTAAAGTACAATGGCAAATCAAAAAAGGTTCTAAATCCTATTTAGTGCTAACATAAGAAACGTATTAATCAAGAACATTGCACAACAAAAAGAACTATTATTTATTTAAATACGCCTCCCCCGTGTTCGACGCATTTTTCAAATTGCCGTCTAATGTGATCAAAACTTTTTCTTACTGCGGGAAAAGAGAACTTCTGCCCATCCCATTCCTGCCCATTTCGTATTTTGGGATAATAAGATCGTTTTTCTTTGAGAACACGTACAATAGGAATTCATACATGGAAACGCTACAAACCTTTTTTTCGGAGAAGTTGGATGAACTGCTATTACAGTATCGGGGACAAATGTAGCTTGGGTTCTTTATGTAAGCACTGAGTAGGATTTAAAACCATTTTTTATTTGCCATTTTACTTTAAAACGATAAAATAAGGTAGTTTATTCTTGATGGTATTTCATTTTGTTTTTATTTTTTGGGTACCCTGTATAAAAAAATCAAAAATTCTCCTCGGAGACTACATTTTTTCGAGATGTAGAACTTTTTATCAAGAATTACTTTTTGTCGAAAAACCTATCCTATTGGGATGTCTATCCGTGACATACTTATATATATATATATATATATATATATATATATATATATATATATATATATATATATATATATATATATATATATATATATATATATATATATATATATATATATATATATATATATATATATATATATAAAACATATACACGAGTTACCGAAAGAAAAACGTTAACATACTTTACTCGTGAGAATCTGCGACAAAACATATTTTACCTTTACGGGAAGGATACACTTCATGACATCAAAGTTTTTGAAAAGTTGTGGACCAAAAAATCGAGGCTACTCTGCGACCTTGCATTTTTACGAAACTGTCGAGACCAACAGCTGATTCCCACCTGCTGCAAACTTAGGTACTCCATAAAAAATCCGAAAACAACTAGGATTCTTAACACTGCAAGCCACTCACTAGTTCGGGAAAGAATCCACGAGACAAGGAAAAAGTTAAACGATCTAAAACTATACAAACTTCGCCTTCGTCTGAGCAACATCATACATCCGACACTGTGGACCATAATAGATAACTTGGCAGAATTTAGGTCAGAAACTGACGCCGAAATTAAAACCAGGAAACAAAAAGCAAAAATATCGCGACTAAGGGAAGAACAGAAACCTCCTACCTCTGCAAAGAATAGCCCCGTTCTCGTACACAATCTGTCAGACAAACCCCTGAGCGCTCCAGGCCGAGGCCGACTTCTAAAGGTTTCAACTTCGCCATAGCTCTCACGTATTCCAACAGAAGATATAATATGTGGAGTGGAGACAGCTCTAACAGGACTGAACAACGACACTGCAGAAACTATCCGCCAAGAAGTAACATCGATTCTACGCAAATCCAGGCCACCAAAAAGCAACTTGTCAAAAGAAGAGATACAAGCCCTACATAATCTACGCAAAGACTCTTCCATCACAATCCTACCTGCCGACAAGGGAAATGCCACTGTTGTCCTTAACAGCCAAGACTACCATCAAAAAATGATCTCTCTTCTAAACGACCCCTCCTACAAACCAATAGCCAGCGACCCAACAACATATTTAGAAAAGACCACCAAATCCATTATCCAAAGTTCGCCATTAGATGAAGAAATAAAGAAAAAAGTTATTCCCAGAGAAAAGTCATCCAGATGCCCAAAACTGTACGGTCTGCCAAAAATCCACAAACCGGGAGCCCCTCTCCGACCAATAGTGAGTTCCGTAGGTTCCCCAACCCAAGCCCTGGCGAAACATGTTGCTTCTTTACTACAGCCCCTTGTAGAACAAGTATGTTATATGTCAAAATTCCTATCATTTTTGCGAGCTCATTAAGAACATGAAACTGGAACCAAATGACATACTCGTAAGCTTTGACGTCACATCACTCTTCACTCAAGTACCAGTTGACGAAGCCCTGGCTATTATGAAAGAAAAGCATAACCTGCCGGACCACATCATCTCCTTGGCTAAACACTGCCTTTCTAACACTTATTTCTGTACGGAGACAACGATATAGGCAAGTTGAAGGAGCTCCGATGGGATCACCTCTCTCGCCCGCCCAGCTGTTATGGAACATTTTGAGACCATAGTCATAGAAACCGCATTAAAACCTAAAGTTTGGCTTCGCTACGTGGACGATACGTTTGTCATATGGCCACAGGGAAGAGATAATTTGAATAAATTCTTAGATCACCTCAACGTAGTACATCCAAAAATCAAGTTCACCATGGAAATAGAAGACAAAGGACAGCTACCCTTCTTAGACATCCTCCTAAAAGAAAATGATGGATCACTTGGACACACAGTTTGTACGCAAACCCACTCACACCAATAGATATCTCCATGCTGAATCACACCATCACCCGCTTCAACATTCTGCCTTAGTAAAGTCCCTAACGTACCGCTCCAGTCACTGACAGATCAAGACCATCTTGGCGAAGAAATAAACAAACTCGAAGAGGCCTTAGTCCAGAATGGCTATAAAAACAAACAATTCAACGCGCACTCAAAAGGAATGAAAAACCAACAGCTAACGAAGAAGAGAGAAATAAAGCCATCATACCATATGTAAAAGGAATTACGGACAAAATTGGCAAAATACTTAAAAGACACAACATCACCTCCATTTACACGACTGACAGAAAAATCAAAGACATCCTACCGACACCAAAAGACAAAATCCCATTAGAAAATCAAGGTGTATACGAAATACCCTGCA
Source organism: Listronotus oregonensis (assembly GCA_019359885.1). Lineage (NCBI taxonomy): Eukaryota > Metazoa > Arthropoda > Insecta > Coleoptera > Curculionidae > Listronotus > Listronotus oregonensis. The sequence goes on along the minus strand of JAHBCN010000819.1, from coordinate 47,278 downwards.
AACAATGCAACCTCTCTTATGTAGGACAAACCAACAGAAAGATTAGTGCCAGGAGAGATGAACATATGAACCACCAAAGAACAAAACCACAACTTCTTCCTCTAGTACGCCACGTCATGAACACCGGACACAAAATCGATTTTCCCAACACTGGGATGCTTGCCCGTTGCGAATACTTAGCAAAAGAATTGTAAGGGAGTCGGTTGAAATTGAAAAGAGACCGAAAACTTGAACAACCGTGACGACAGTCAACGTTTACCAAGTACCTGGAAGATTGCCTTGATAAAGAACCGAATTAGACCGACCGGAAAATAATAGGCAATACACAAACAATCTTCACCTCGACAACAACAACTGGCCCGACGACACGCAGCTGAGCGAGACAGACAGGTCAAAATCAGTCAACCGTGACGCCGCCTAAGACCACATAAAGCGACCACAACAAGGATGCAAGCAGCAGTAGCTTTAAGCTTCGACAATGGCAAATGTGTTTTTGCCGAAACGTCAGCAAACAATCTGTCCTTTTCAGGACAACAATACACGAGTTACCGAAAGAAAAACGTTATCATATATATATATATATATATATATATATATATATATATATATATATATATATATATATATATATATATATATATATATATATATATATATATATATATATATATATATATATATATATATATATATATATATATATATAATATATATATATATATATATTATCTATATTTTATATATTTATATATATATATATATATATATATATATATATATATATATATATATATATATATATATATATATATATATATATATATATATATATATATATATATATATATATATTGTGGTACGGTCTTGGAAAAGTATTTCCGTATATAATTGAAATCAGCATCTCTCAACCAGTGGTAGCGTACCACTGGTGGTTTGCATGCCCACTGTGGTGGTACGCCGGACGCCGTGTCGGACAAAAATCCTTTTAAATAACTTTGAACGCACCCAGTGTTGACAAATCCTTGACGGCCAATAATTAGGTGTTTTCAAAAATTATCCGATAGCTTTAAATGTGCCTCTAATTATCTTAACGATATTTAAGCTCCCATAAACCATAAAATTAGACTTATTAAAGCTGAGTTTCTTATTTGGCACAAGGCCAGTTTATTTGTAATATGATCCAGATTTTGGTTAACTTAAATACCCAGTAATGGCCTTCTATTTAAATATATATATATATATATATATATATATATATATATATATATATATATATATATATATATATATATATATATATATATATATATATTTTTTTTTTTTTGGAACATTTTAAATAACTCCTGTATAATACCTAATTTTTTTTATTCTAATGTAATACATTTTTTAAGTAGCTACAACCAATTGAATTTTGAATAACCTTTTATAAATTAATGCTATTTAAAACCTTTTATTGGTTTTATATTTTTTTTATCTTACCGCTAATTTCAGGTTTGTTTCAAGAATATTTAACAAAGATCTAAAATCACGAATAATTATTTTAACGGGGCAAATATTTTACTAACTATAACGTCCATATAAAAAAGTGCCATTTAACAAATAAATTTTTTTTTTAAAACTGTAGTTTTTTTATATATATATATATATATATATATATATATAATTTATATATATATATATATATATATATATATATATATATATATATATATATATATATATATATATATATATATATATAATATATATATATATATATATATATATATATATATATATATATATATATATATATATATATATATATATATATATATATATATATATATATATGTTAAAGAAGACTTTTTATATGACCTCATTATTATTGAAAATTGATGTCTTGTTAAAAAAATATTTGTGAAATTTAGTTTTTTTAATATCGTTGCAAAAGATCTGAAAAAACATAAATCCAGTTACATTTTACAAACACGCGTTAATTTGGAAAAGTTATTTAAAGTGATTTGGTTGTAGTTGCTTTAAAAAAATATAACATTAGAACAAAAAAAATTAAACAGGGGTAATTCAAAAATCTTCAAAAAATTAAAAATTTAAATAAGCTGTGACTTAGCATTTAAGAATAACTTTTGATTTTAAAGAACTTCTGTGAGTGGCGGTTTACTCCTTTTCTTCGCAAAGCCTGCATATTGTGGGTCCGTTATGTTGCCCGTTTTCTGCAAATATTTTGTTAGATGACATTGGCCTACCAAAAGTCCTACTACTTGTCTTAACTGAGTACGCCCAAAAAGGAGCAGCTCAGTTGTTAGCTTCTTAAAAGGGTCCCCTAGCGTTGCCTTTGCATGTCTTTGATCAGGTGATTCGTGATAACGATTCAGATGTTGTTTTAGGAAACATCTGTCTACTGTTGTTTTCATCGCCTGTTTTGATAGTCTAAGGACTGGCTCTGTGCCATTAAACTTTCTAGATGAGCTTCTATTCCTGTGTATCCCGAGTAGTTCTATCCTGTTGCTCTTGGCGGAAAGTTTTTTAGGTCTTTCAGGCACTCCATATTTAAGGTAGTTAAGCCCAGGATAGTTTCCTAGGGGGCCTAGGAGGTGACTTACCCCTAAATAAAATATAATAGTACGTGTTAACATTTGTACTAAATTACAGTCTTTTAACTATTTTATTTTTTTATTTTTTTTATTTATATATATATATATATATATATATATATATATATATATATATATATATATATATATATATATATATATATATATATATATATATATATATATATATATATATATATATATATATATATATATATATATATATATGGTATTTCTCAATGGTGGTTCCAACCCTATACCTTTTTTTATTTTTTAAGATGGGAAAATGAAATTTGGTTTGTCGATATATGACCTAAAAATGCATTTAATAACGTATTCAATAACTCCTGTAACTGTAACTCCTGACGATTTTCGGTATCACCGGAAATGACCTTAACTTTTGAATTTTAAATAGAACACCCTGTATTTTTTTTTTTCATCTATTCGATAGCAAATGACATTCTTAATGCAATGACACCCCATATGTCAACTTTTGACATTTTACTTTAAAAATATTGAATTTTTTTAAAATTCAATTCAGTGCCATGACGTCGTTAAAACAACCAATTTCAAGTCAGGAAGGCGTAAAAAAAAGTTTTAATAATCTGACGTATTTTTTGTCTTTTCCAAAAAAGTAAGAAGATTCCAAAATTTTATTTCTAGGAACGATGGTGGCTCGATGGCATATTTGAAAAGAGCATTTCTTTCTGAATAATTTGATACCCCACACTTGATATTTTAAGTTAAATCAACACTAAAAAAGCAAAAAAAATAGGCAGAGTAGTTGTTGCTTATAAAACTTTTAAAACATCCGGGCCGTGGCATTCGATTAAAAGAGTCACATGCATTTCGGCAATTTTGTCAGGTAGGCTTGGAAATAAACAAAAACGTTGATGTTTAACAATGATGTTACATATTATATTAAATAATTAAATGCGAGTTAGTTATTTAAATATTGCTTTGTTTATTAATAAGGTATTTTAATTTAAATACCTATAAATATAATAATTAATAAATAATAAAATATATATATATATATATATATATATATATATATATATATATATATATATATATATATATATATATATATATATATATATATATAAATATATATTATATATATATATATATATATATATATATATATATATATATATATATATATATATATATATATATATATATATATATATATATAATGTTCAAAATTAAGTGGACACTAGGTATTGCTAACTTTTTATTATACAAGATACAAGTTAGGTTAAATTAGCAAAGTTGTGGTTAGTTTTTGAATGCAACACTCTGTATTTGTTGCGTTAATTCGATAGAGAATGTAATTTTCTATACAATTAGTTATTAATATTTTTTTCTAAGATGATAAATAGCAGTTATTTCAATTTAAATGCATTTTTCGTAACTGGACGCAGGCAGCCATGGAATTCTTAAAATCGCATTTTTTGTACAAATTATATCGTAATACGCCATGTCAGAAACCAAATTTAAATAAAGTCCGCCATAAAGGATATAATTTATTAAACCTTCTAATAGGGATGTTCACAAAAATATAAAATCTAGTTTAAACTACATAAAATGATCAAAAATTATCCTAATAACATATTTATAAAATATATTAAATATAAATAATGTCTTTGAGTACAAAAAACACAATTAAAAACAATAGAGATTCATTTGAATTCAAGGAAAGCGCTCTGATTGGCTGTGACGTCAGCTCCTTTATCGATTGAACCGACGAGGGCATCTGTTGTTATTTTTAACCTGCCTACCTGCTTTTAGGTTATAGGTTAGGGTACTTCTGATTTTAGAACCATTTACGCGTACAAAAGTATTCTTTTAGTAATTTTGTTGTGTTCAGAGTTGTTCGTGTGTTAGATATTTCACTTTCTGTTTGAAACAAGAAATGGAGCAAGGATTTCAAAAGCCGATTCGCATAATCTGCCAACTGTGGATGTTACGATGGTATCCGATTTCTAATTTTAAATAAAGACTTTAATCAACCACAAACGAGTGGAGCCAAAACATCCCAGTAAGTACCTACATGTTAAATCACTATCATTTAAATTTGAATAACATATGCTATTCCAATATTGCATTATTTATATGCCGCCGAAATAAAGCTTTTTACAGTTCAGACCTAGGACTATTTTCTCATGAATTTAATCTTTCTATGACTACCTGCATAAAATATTTTTCTGTACGTAAATAATATCATATTCATCTTATAGGTATTTTGTTTGGGTTATATAAAATAAAAATTATTTTTTGTTTTGATCTGCACGGGCAAGTATGGGACTCAGCCATTGGCTATGTTCAGGTTAAAAGGACAGGAAGTAAATGCTGTGTGAAAGCCAGGATTTGTCCCGAACATAAAGTTCGAGATAAGCCATATTTTGTGAATGTTTGTATTGATGAGGAAGCCGAAACCATTTTAGAAGTTTCATGCATTAGTTGGGAGGATGCAAACATGCTATCGCATTTTTAATGTGGCTTCATCGTCGTTCAGAGGAGCCTTCTCCAACAGAAGTGGTTTGCTATTGGAAAAAAGCTACTTTGTCCCAAGTAGGATCAGAAGAAAAGTTCATTGAAGCTGAGAATATTGGGAAAAAAACAAAGAAATATCCATTAACCATGCCAGATGCTTCAGGATTTTTGGAAGAAGTACTTGAAGTAACAAGTACAGCAAATTATGCATGTCCCATAAATTCACATTATGGAACATTGGCTGCAGTTCGGAGGCTATCTATCCATCAACTCATGATAGAATTTATTAATAGTGACTGAGAACAAACAGCAGATAGTTTTGTAAACTTTTGTACCATAAATATGGATACAGAAATAATCCAAAGAGCCTCGAGGATGAGCCATGAACAGAGTGACGACTCACTATGGTTTGAGCTACGATATGGTCGTATAACTGCCTCAAAACTGTATGAAATGGCAGTGTGCAAAACATCAAGTGGATCGTTAGTAAACCAAATCATAGGAGTAGCAAAAAAATTTAACACCCTAGCTACAGATAGGGGTAAGAAATTGGAAAAGGCAGTGATTTTGGAAGCCAAGAAGAAATTAAAAGTGAACATAAAAACTTGTGGTTTTACAATACTTCAAAAATGTGGTGTTATTGGTGCATCACCGGATGCGATGACAGAAGATGCTGTGATTGAAGTGAAATGCCCTATCTCTGAGAAGACTTTTGAGAGGTACATTATTAAAAATAAAAAAATAAATAAAAAATATTTGGCGCAAATTAATTTACAAATGTTAGCTACTAATGTGTTGAAAGCTTATTTTTGTGTTGCACACCCAAATTTTGAAAGTACAAGTGAATGTACTATACAAGAAGTCTATTATGATGCTGAATTTACAGAAAATATCTTTATTTTGGGAAAACCAATGTATTTCCTATATTATATAGTAACTGTAAATAATAAAATAATAGTATAATACATAACAAGTGTTGAAAGTGGATTTTTTCAAACGAGGAGAATTTATGGGGTTAAGCCGAGTGCTGAAATTCTTCGAGTTTGAAAAATTACTTTCATACGAGTAATGTACACTATTTCTCCTATGGCCACAATAGTATTAGGCAATTTGATAAACTGTTATTTTGGGGTTTGCCCACTCTGCCATAATGAAATTATTTAAAATTGGAAAAGATGATTGTTCAAAATTGTGTTAGGGTCACGTGATTTTATTATTTTTATCCAGTCATAAAACTCGAAGTAAAAAAAAACAATATGGCGTTGTGGGCAGATCACGTGGTTTGAAATGCCTAATATTACATAACAAATATTGACAAAGGAATTTTTCAAACGAGAAGAATTTGGCACCAGGCGGGGGAAAGGAACTTTCAGCATGTGTGTGATATTGGGCACTTTCGAGCCAAGTTACCCGTGCTTTTTGTCACATTCATAGGTGGTCGTAGGAAATAGTCACATTTCCATAAAATATATAGATTTTTTATTTAGTAGATACCTATGTATGTACATATTTGCAAATGAATTAAGTATTAAAATTAACTGTGTATATAGATTATTGTCTTATTATGGGCTGCTGTAATTATTATTGCACAAGCTATAACTATAATATTGTCAAGTTTCTGAACTAAATCTAAATTTACAGTTGCATGTGGACCAAGCATTTTAAAATCCCTAACACGTTTTATAACACGCTCAATGTGAATCCGAACACTTGCTATTCGCCTTGTAAGTAGTACATCATCTTTTGTCATTTGTTCTTTATTAATAACACTTTGAGGCCTCACTAAACTACAGTTTAGTGAGGCCTCCAAGTGTTTAAAAATGTTTCGATTTTTTTAAATCCCCTGTCTGCCATCACTACACAATTTTGAGGAAGTACTTCTAAAAATCCACAGTTTTCAAGTATAACAGCATCGCTAGTACGACCACCATATCCTTTAGAAATAAAATTGATAATACCATCTGGCGTTGTTGATATAAGATATTTCACAGTATTACATTTTTTATATTCTGACCAAGTTAAAGCTTGATGTTTCGCTGCACTTGGTTTCTGAATTTCAATTTCTAAGCAATCTATAATAGACTGTACTTTTGAAAATGTAATTCTGAACTGCATTGGTAGATTTTTTTTTATTGATAGGGCAGAAGGCCAAAAAATAAGTTTTTTCATTAAATAAGGCATAACAACTAATGACTTGTGAAATATATTATTTGCATATGTTTTTGATAGACCAAATAAATCACCAAGTTTTTCAAATAAATCATTAGTCTTGATTTTATATAATGTTAAATATATGAAATGTTTCTTTAAATTAGATTTGTTTTGTAAAATGTTTAGAAATCCCATATTTTCTTTTGGTACACCAGTATACATACGTAGTTTTTCTTCGATGATATCAAAAAACATTGTTCGAAATTGGGACTGCTTTTTCTGTTTATCCTCTACAAGTTCACTACTATCACTACTTTCCTGAGAAGGTTGCCAAATGTCTAAATTAGGAGAAATTTCCACTGCTTCTACACTACGTACACTACTACTGTCACTATCAAACTCTAAATTCTTTGAAATATTTTTTGTTGCAATGTTGATGGGCTTAGGGAGGGCAAATTTTAATGGTGATGTTGCAATGTTCGTTACTGTCTTTTTTTGGTTGAATGCCACTTGAGTTCCTTTACTACGGTAACTAATAGGATAAGCTTGACAACTAAAATCATGTTTAGAAGGTTCTGACATTTCTATAATTTCAGTTACATCTACAGTTTCAGTCTGATATGATGTACTTGGTTGCGGATCGTCTATTGCCCTTATGGTTTTGTTATGGCACTTCAAGCCAGTCAATATTTCTGAAATTTTCCTTTTTGGCTCTTTTCACTAGTCGTAGAGGTACACTTTCTTTCTATCAGGTTGGCACAAAAAAATTGAGGAACTATTTCAGATTTCATTCGAGCAGAAACTTTACTTAACCTTATACTACACATAATTTTCCATGTCTTCCTCAAGCTAAAAGAAAATAATTATATTAAACAGGTATATAAAACTATTTATATTAAATTAAACTTACATTAAAGTGGTCTTCACAGCAATAGAACGTGGTTTTTATTGAAACGTCCTTTAAATCTTCCTACTGCAGCAAACCATTTATTTTTACGTTTTAAATTTTCGGAACCTGATAAAAATCTTATCAGGATTATTTTTGAATATTTGTACATCTAGGAACAAAAACCATTTATTTGCACTCATTTTACCGTTTTTAGTCCGAACAAAAATCACAATCCAAATATTGTGACACGACACTATAGCGTTGTTTACGGTAAATCAAGGAAGCTGACGTCACACGGGGTAGCCTCGCCGAAGGAGTCATTTCAGCCTGAAAAAATATGATTTTTATTTTTCATTTATTTCAGCAAAAGGCGTTTTAAATCAATTTGGTAGTGTTTACGTGTTTATATAGTGTATAATCTAAAGATTTTCAATGCATTTGAAAATTAGTGAACATTCCTATTACTTGGGTAAATAATAAACATCGTAGTTTCGGTTTTTTTTTTAATAATACCGCATAACTAAGTAACATTAATAAAATACATTATGTTAATAATGGCTATATTGGCATCATCCAAAAAATCCTTTAACACATTTTTTAGTAAATTCAGATATTGTTTGCCTGTTAAAGATCCTTTAAAAATACAGGTCCAAAATTTTGGTCCAATGGGCAGCATACGTTTAAGCAAAAACATCTTTTTGGATTGAAAGGATGATGGCGCAGGAATGCAATGCTCCAATAGTGTTGGTTCTTTCGGTTAAACATGCCTCTATTACTAAATTAAGTATCACACAATTAATCGTAAAAAGTTTGGATTTTCTATAGCAGCATTTACAAACCATTGGCAAAAATTTATACGCCTTTTGTAATCACCTGGCAACAAAGTTTGTGTGGGGTATGTATTTGTGGGGTACATAATTATGTTTTTTTTTAATTGTATTAATTTTATAATTATTATAATATATTATTAAAACTCTTTTGTTTGATTAAAACTTTCGATAAAGGAGTAAAAATTATCTTCTGTTTGGCATATTTTTTTTGGAAATAGTTTTACTCTAAAGCCTGATGCCTTTTTTTTTTGCAAATTATGTAGCATTCTATGATATCAAACTTCTCCAAATGACAGCCTTTTAAATAACAGTAGCATAAATGAGCTGTTGCCTTATGACTTACTAGTTGTCACTAAAACATTATGGTGGATACACATGTTATCTTTTGTTTTTTTTTATTTTTGTCTTAGCATACTACGATAATTTGTACAAAAAATGATTTTAAGAATTCAGTTCGTCCTGTTATGGAAAAATACATTTAACAAACTAACTCCGCTATTTTTCATTTTAGGAAAAAATGTAAATAACTAATTATATAAAAATTACATTCTCTTTCAAATTAACGTAACAAATACAGGGTGTTGTAAATTTAAAAAAGTATATTTTTGTGAATAATTCGTTATCGTTATTGTAATAAGCGTAAAAATGTACATTACTTTGCTAATTTAACCTAACTTGTATCTCTTATAATAAAAAAGTTAGCAATAGTGCCAACTTAATTTTGAAAGGTGTATATATATATATATATATATATATATATATATATATATATATATATATATATATATATATATATATATATATATATATATATATATATATATATATATATATATATATATATATATATATATATATATATAATATATATATAAATATATATATATATATAAAAATATATATATATATATATATATATATATAATAAATATATATATGTATTTATTTATATATATATAATAATATATATATATATATATTATATATATATATATATATATATTGTATATATTATATATATATATATATATATATATATATATTATATATATATATATATATATATATATATATATATATATATATATATATATATATATATATATATATATATATATATATATATATATATATATATATATATATATATATATATATATATATTTCCTTTAAATAATTTTGAAAGTTTTATATTAGGTATATTATACTAATTTATCTAAATAGCCAATATGCTTACCATAAAAGATCCTTGATTGGTTCTTAAAATATTACTTTAATATGCCTCACAAGCCCATTTATGTGTTATTATTAAATTTTTTAACAAACGCGTAAGAAGCGGTTAATAGAATTGATTTTAATTTTATTTCTGACTGATTTTAATGGACTTTTTGCAATATACAATTTACCGTATACTCTTGGGACCTATAACAGCTTTTTACGACGAGCTGTAATGTAAGGCACATTTAGGATGTCACTGGGATGTTTAGATAAAAAAGACAAGGCAAACTCTGGGAGACAATTCTACTAATAATATTAGTTTGTACCTTTAAAATACGTTTTTTCATATAAATACCAATATTTAAAATTTAAATTATTTAAGCAATATTTACAATTGACATTATAATTGTTTTTTATTTATAGATATTTTGAGATGCTCATTTATACATTTATGGTTTAACTTGCCAAAACTCATATGAACTGCTATAAAAGCACACCTAAAGTTTATAATTAGTAATATATAAACAAATACTTAAAACTAATTTTTGAAAATGTGATAAGCTTTTGTGTTTATAACAGCCCACGAAGGCTTGTATAAACCGAAGTCAACGTAGTTCAAGTACTGAAACATGCAGAAATCGCATTTCGGCACCTTTAAGACAATGTGATAATGCCACCACAGGCGTTATACAAATAACTTATACCTCTGAACTACCATTAACGTCTGGGTAATGTCATTCAGATGGGACCAACAGTGGATTCTGAATCACAATCAGCAGCACACAGTGTTTACTGGAGGTTATTTAACTTTAGTAATCTTACTTTTCTACAGCCATTCCTTACATAAAATTAGGATTTTTTTTTAAGTTTACATAAACACTTATTTCATATTTAATAAAACAAATTACTGGTAAGGAAATCTTATTGGACATTATCTGGAATTATCTGCGTAAGGATCTTCCAAAATTGTTGGTTTCGACTTACATCCACAATGTTTCTAATTAAATTACGAAAATTTCGAGTTTCGGACATTTTATAAATTATATTTAACTAACATGATTAGGATTACGGATGGCATTAGGGTCAGGTTGATTAATTATTTTGTTACATCAGAAATGATGTGCTGTATTAAGTCAGCTGTTAAAGAGATTTACAATTTGTAATCTCGCCACAGTTTGCGTTAGACATATATCTTTCCGAGAAAATTAAGTGTACCCCTTATGTGCGTTTATACTGATGCTTAAACTTAAGGACAATGAGTATCTTTAAGTCATAGTTAATACTGCTTTGGATACTATAATCTGGACATTTTTGATTGAGATTGATAAAAGCCAAAAAAACATAAAATAAAAATATACCGCATTAGTCAATTAAAATAGCTAGGTACTCATGCATAAATTTTGTCAAAATAGACAGCAAGGGTTTTTGCAATGTTAAAAGCAGTTGACGCGTTTTAAATTTATTAAAAATAAATCATATTTATTTAGTCGAATTTAAGTAGACTAGTCTAAGTTAACATTCAAGGTTTATGCTTTTAATGCAATCTCTTAATTATCTTAAATTAGCTTAATTAAAATTATTTAAACAATATCTTACTATAAATTATTGAAGGGCTTTCGTTGCAGTAAAAATACGGTGAGAGCAATCAAATAACCCCTACAGTAAAAACATTTACCAAATGATTAGTTTTATTTACGTTTATCGATGCCACTTTTTTTTCAGTTTTTTTTCATAAGAGATAACATATGAAAATATTAATTATGTTCACTTAAATTGTTTATGTACTTTTCTTCACACGTTTAAAAGATTGTTGATATCTTTAAACAGCTCTCTTTAAACTAAAATAGTATTTTTTGTAAATTTCTAATATTTATATAATATTTGTAATAATAAATAAGCTTTTAATCAAATCTAACCTCAAAATTTTTACAATTGTCATCACAAAACAGAAACTTGTCATTTGTTTTTTTTTTTTCTATGTTACTATTCATATTTTATTAAATTTTGTAACTTGTGTAAACTTTATATCTATGTGCCAGTGTTTTTTTAATCAAGTGTCCTATTAAAATACCTTTAACATTAGTAGGAAGACATTTCTCGCCTTCAAAAACACGATTAAAGAAAAATCTGTGCCAGAAAAAAATACCGTTTTTTTAGAATAAAATGTACACACAAATGAAACAAGGTTTTTTTTAAATTTCTATGTTCTATTAGGTGTGCCTTACTGTGTTATGATTTGCGTCAAGCCGGGAATGCATATCACATGCTTTTGCAGTAAGTCAAGAAATCACTTCAAAATACCTTTATTTAAAAAGATTCGTTGACGTACCGATAGACTACTTAGTATATATAAAAAGTTTTTTTTTTCCAACCAAAACTTGTATACCAACTAAGAAGCCCAATTTTGGTTTTAAATTAGATAATTGAATTTATCTAAACATTTTTTTATCTTGGGACAGTCCACAAAGGCTAATGTCTAAGCACTATAACGTAACGTGGCTGTCTGAAGTGTTGTAATAGGGAGTTTATTTACACGAGACTTAAATATTTGGAGATTTGGGGAAAAAGAAAAAACTTCTGCGGGTAGCAGGTTCCATAGTCTAGACATTTTAGAGATGAAGGAACGAACAAAGTGGGAAGTTCGGGGCCGCTCAAGTTGGTCTGTAAAAGCATGCATAAAAGTGGCATTACGTGTTGGTCTGTTGGCAGCTGCCAGAAAAGGAATTATACTGGCCAACTCTTTCGAGCAGAAGCCGTGAAAGTATCTATAAAAGAGGGACAAATACCCCACAGCTCGTCGGTGGGCCAGAGAAGGAGCTTTTCTGTAATGTGGGATCATTAATAACCGAACAGCACTTCTTTAAATGAAGTCAATAATGCTAAGTATTGTAGGAGACGCCATTCCCCAGACGTGAGAACAATATTCTAGATAGGGTCTGATCTGGGATACATAGAGAGTATACAGATTAGAAGAAGAGAAATACTTTGTGGCACGAAAAAGGAAACCAAGCTTTTTTGAAGCTGCTGAGGTATGGATTAATGTGCTTGTGTCAGTTAAAGTTATTCTCTAAAGTAACATCTACAAGAATAAACGATTCTTTGTCCCGCAGAACTTTTTTTTTATCTTGCGACAGTCCACCAAAGCTAAGGCCTAAGTACTAACGTACCGTGGGTGTCTGACTTGGCCGCTCATATGTAACGGATGAGCATTGGCCGACGTTTTTCGCGATCACAAACATGACTGTGTTTTGGTGGCATTAAACTTGACAAGATTTTTGGCACCCCAATCTAAGATTACTTTAAGGTCTTCTAAAAAAATCTGCATTAACCTGCGCTTGTTTTCCAAATCAGAATTACAGGGTGGCTTAAGAAATTGAATAATATTGTTGAGGGTACTATCGTCAGTAAAACTATGGATAGGATTGGTTGTGGAAGAGAGAAGACCGTTGATGTGAAGAAGAACTAGAGTTGGAGCCAGTACTAAGCCTTGGAGCACCTCAGCATTAATTGGATAGAAGCTGAAAGAATGACCATTTAAAATAACTGATATACGTCAATTAGAAAGAAAACTGGAGAGCAAAGAACAAAGCATAGGTGAAGACCGTAGGAAGAAAGTTTGTTAAGAAGTCCATCATGCCAGATCTGATTAAAAGCTTTAGATTTGTCAAGAGCAATGATCTGGGATTCACCAAGAAACTCAAGGGATTTGTTCCAGTTGTGTGAGACAAAGGAAAGAAGATCAGCTGTGGATCTTCTGTAACGGAATCCATACTGTCAAGTTTTGCATTCTTTTTTGAGGACAGGTTGTACACGTGCAGCTTTCCAGCTTCCCGGAAAAATGTCTAAGTCGTAAGAGAGTCGAAAGAGGCGAGTCAAGATGGGCGCAAGCTCAGGGATACATATTTTCAAAACGATTGCTGGTATGCCGTCTAGCTCAGACGATTTTTTGGTGTTAAGAGGAGAGAGGATGAGGAGACGCTTGATCTGTTTGACTTTAAAAATGATATCGGACATTTTGTGAGGGACAAGGGCAACTGTTAAAAGAGGATGATTAACAAGTGGATCGGGAGTAGAATTTGCAGCGAATTGTTTCGCAAATAGTTTGGCTTTTCATTTAGAGGTAGAAACAATTTCATCTTCAGGGAATAGGGGTTTAAAAGAATTTGTGCAAAAGTTTTGACTAATATTTTTGGCAAAGGTCCGGAAGGATTTACTGCCATTTTAGCAAGAGAGGACTTACTCTTTTGGCTGATTATTGAAACAGTCTTTGGCTTTTTAAAAAGATTGATTCTACTGATTTCATGCTTGAATGCTAGCCTGTTGGTTTTCGGGACTAGAGTTTTGAAAAAAACTTTTTGTGGGCGTGGATTTCTAAAAGTCTGGCCTTGTCACAAGATTTAGTTATATAGATTATTGTTATTTGAAGGTTTAGAGTTCTTTTTGGTATACGGAATATAGGTCGCAAGGGCTATCTGAATTGTTTCGGTAAGTTGTTTGCAATTTTCGGAGGGATCGTGAGTGGAAAAGCAGGTAGGATCTCAGGGGTAGGTGGCAAAAAAAAGCTCCTACTGATCTTCTCATATTTTTTAAATCGAAAACAAACGGATAATAGTGTCCGAGTTGTATTAAAACTACCAGATTCCATAAAATAATTACTATTATGTGAGTTTTTGTATATGTTACCAAAAACTGGATACGAAAAATGTGATAATCAAAGAAACCAAAAAGAAAAATCAATTAATTATCTTGCTTTACTGCCATATTTAATCGTTAAAATTAATAATAATTTTGCTAAGTTGTTTTAATTCTAATTTGTAAGAAATGGATAAAAAGGAAATTATTCAATATATATATATATATATATATATATATAAATATATATATATATATATATATATATATATATATATATATATATATATATATATATATATATATATATATACATATATATATATATATATATATATATATATATATATATATATATATATATATATATATATATATATATATATATATATATATATACCAACTTATATCATTCATGCCTTGTCCATACAAGTATACTATTATTTACAATGTTCAGAATATTGCAAAATATATATGTTTTTATTTAAGACTTTATACGTTTTCTTTCCACTTTATTTTTTTTTTAAGTTGAATTCGAATGTAGAATTCGATAAAATATTTAAAAAGTGCTAGATACCTTAATTTACTATTTAAATATTTTTTGCTCTTCTAATGTGGATGGCCTTTAGTGCTGCCCATGGAATAAATAATAGAACTTACTCTTTTAAATAAAAAAGATATTTTTTAAATAGATTTTAACAAAATCTAAATATTTTTTTTGTTTCAAGGAAATACAACTAACCGCGCTAATGACATGGCTCTGCTGTACCTCAAAATGTAAAATTATAAAAGAATAAATGGTTCTCTTGATTTAATTTTAAATATTACCCTATTCTTCTGCCAAGAGCTGCATATATATACATTTTATGGCTTAAGTTTACTTTAAAAAAAATATTAGGTTGAAGTTTGAATGTTAACTAACATTTTTATTTAAAAAAATAAATGGCCATTTTGCATGTATTTCGAGTAAAATGAAAAATATTTGATTGTTTAATGAGATTGTATTTGTAGGCTAAAAGATATTAGTTAAATTGCTAATACATTAAAGATGTCATTGGTTATATAGTGTCAAAAATACACCTAAAAAATCCATATAGATAAAATCGCAATAAGTGATTGATGACAAAATCAATGCTTTACAGACAGAAAACTAAGAAAAGTTAAACTATTTTAAAGAACAAAGACAATAATTTTAATAATCGACGTAATAAAATATTTTTGATAAAGTACTTCAACATATATAAGAAAATGAAGATGATATAATATACGTGAAAAGTGAGACTCGCAGAATATTGCTTAAAATATGCATTTTTAGGAAAAATAATTAAATTTATTGCAAAATAAATGTCTCTCGTCTTATTATACCATCCTAAAAGAATTTTTTTGGTGAGCAACTTGGTATCCTTTTGTAATAATTCTTCCTTTATAGGCTCTTTTATGCATTATATTTAACCAAAAATTAATAATATGTGAATGGCTAAGATCACGCTTTAAATTATTATTTACTAATTAACTTAATTAAATTAAATTCCTTTTATTTTAAAATACTTGAACGTCTAACACGAAAAACCGATGATAAAATAGCCTACTTTCGTTAAAGTAATACGCTCTGAATAACAAATAATTCCTACTTAAGAAATAAAAATTTTAGTCAATTTACTTAGAGTGGTTAGAAAATAAAATGCAAAATAAACATTTTTTAAATGAAAAACTCCATACTTTAGGAAGCTTTTGCTTTTGTTTTATATTGACCATTTTATATTCTACGTGACCAGTAAAGCTTACCTATAATTTAAATAAAAAGCTATAATTAAAATAGGAATTAAAACTATTGTCTTATTTTTCAATATAACAGTTAAGGTTCAACTGTTAAACGTATTAAGGTTGTTAAACATTGGCAAATCCCAATGTTTCTGATTTTTTACTAATATTATTCAAAATAGAATAAAAATATTTAAATAACATACTACAACATCTTTTTGTAACAAATAAATCAAAAAATAATAAAAAAGAAAATGAATTTAATGGACCCTTCGCTGTAGAAATTCAGTTATCCTTTCCGAAAGTTTATTGGCTGATTAGAATTTTTTGTGGCATGATAATAAATATTATGCCAGGTTCCATTGTAATTGTTTTTTAATAGTTGCTCAAGTGCTACATATTTTAAAAATTATAACCTTAGAGCTATTGGTGTAACTTGTCATAAGTATGCTATTTTTATTGTTGAATACTATCCTATTAAAATTATCTGTTTTAAACCATGTTCGGAGTAATAATACATATTAAGATTTTTTAAAGGATATAATTCATCAACTAAATTATTTTTTATTATTTGTCGCGGATTTTAATTTACTATTTTTCATTTCATGCCACATTTTCCAACTGCAAATGCCTCTTTATAACTCATTCAAACATTTTCAGTCTGCAGCGTGTAGAAATTTCATCGCATATATTTTACTTTAATATAAACAATTTTTTTCATATTTCCTGAAAAAGTAATATTGGGGTAATCATCATTTAAGTGAAAAATCAATTATTTCTAATTAACGAATGAGTAACTCATTTTCTGCAGAAATATAAAGAGTAACAATACCTTTTTTATATTTACTTTTCTACTAACTTTGTATAAAATATTTTTGTAATAAGTAAGCAATATATAAGAATGTTTATATACTTTGAATACCCCTATATATTTTGTTTTTTTTTGGGGCGACTTAATGCGTTAATTCTTAAAATGAATATATTTTATTATTTTTATTACGTCCTATAGTTAGTTGTATCAACTTACCTACATCTCTTTTAGTAAATAATACTGACTCATACATTAAAAATTCCCAACATTTTCTAGAAAAAAATAACACACATTGACATAGACCCAAATAATACCTTGGTAAGTTTTGATGTTGTTAGTTTATTTACAAATGTTCCTGTCAATTAAACATTAAATAGAACCAAACTAAACATAAACTCTATTCTTAAATTATTAACTTTTTGCATAGAAACAACGTATTTCCAATATAACACTGACTTTTATAAACAAACTTCTGGAATGACCATGGATTCACCTTTATTACCATTATTAAGTAATATTTTTATGGAAAATTTTGAATTCAATTTTGTGCAAAATTATCATTATACACCTTTAGGTTGGTGGAGATATATAGATGACATTTTTTCTATTTATTAACATGACGAACATTGTTTAAATGAATTTTTAACACACATTAATACACAAGAACCCAGTATTTGTTTCACCTTAGAAGAAGAACAAAATTCACAACTTCCTTTTCTTGATCCTTTAATAAAAAACGACTTAAATAATTTTAAAACTAAAATATACAGAAAACGAACACATAAAACAGATACTTAAATTTAAACTCCAATCACCCAATTATGGTTAAAAAAGAAGTTGTAAAACGTCTTCTTAATAAAATTAAAATAATTTGTTTTGATCAATACAAAAAAAAATGAAAAATAATTTTTAAAAGATATTTTAGTCTAAATAGTTATCCTTTTGATCTTATAAACAAAAGCTTTCTAGAATTTGAACAACTAAATTTAAGACAAAATTAAAATAGACCCATTATAAATTTATTTTTACCATATATTTCTGGGTTATCAAATAAAATTTAAAGAATAGGCAATACATTTAATATTTGTACTATATTTAAAACACAAAACACTATTAGAACTCAAGTAACAAAAACAAAACCATACAATATAAACGAAAACATAAAAATATTATTTATAATATCCCTTGTAAATGTAATAAATTTTATATAGGTGAAACTTCACGACCATTAGCCAAACGCATAAAAGAACATAGAACATACATTAAAAACACAGAATTGCACAAATCTAAAATCTGTCAGCACGCATTTGTTAACAACCACATAAAAAACTGGAATGCTTCTAGTATTTAAGCAAAGGAAAATTGTTCAAAAACACGTAAAATAAAAGAAAATGATGTATATTACCAACAGTTAGACACCAACTTTTTATATTAAAAGGTAGGGTATCTTATGCTAGTTAAGAGCTATAGCAGTTACCTAAAACATAGCATTTTTACTGAAAATAGTCATTATAACTCAAATTTAAGACTCATACAACCCGAAATAATAGAAATAATAAATATTATTTAAACATAAATTTTAGCTTATATACAGGGTTATGTTTAGTAAAAGGGTAAATTTGGTATCATGTGGCTCCTTCTCTTTTCCTATTGTTTTTTATCCCTGCATAATCTTTAATTTTTAATAAAGGATGTACTTAAGTTTATAAATACTGGACTTTAAAGTCGTTCCTTACTTGAAGTCAGTGGCAATATTACCAACAGATTTGAAATTTAGGACAATTTTATCAATATAATTTAAATTAACACTAGATTTAGGGACTTT
Organism: Listronotus oregonensis; assembly: GCA_019359885.1. Taxonomy (NCBI): domain Eukaryota; kingdom Metazoa; phylum Arthropoda; class Insecta; order Coleoptera; family Curculionidae; genus Listronotus; species Listronotus oregonensis. The sequence continues at coordinate 28,065 of JAHBCN010000819.1, read as the reverse complement.
CATTGCCTTTATTTATTAATTAATAGACAAAGTTTCAATTAGTATACACATGTGACAAACCAATTTTTTAGGTGCGGAGATTTTAAGTGCGATAAAAGAAGATGTTAATTTAATAGGCAAAGGCTTGAGCGAAATAAAGACAGACAGAAAACGGGTAGCGGCTGATTCCCTTTCTACCGACTCAAGGAGAAGAGGGGAATCCTTTGGCCGGACTACGACAACACATACAGTGATGCCAGATCTAAAGAATATTCGTAAGATTACACGATTTTGTTTCCGATTTCACGATCTTACGAATAAGGTAGCAATCTTGACTATTTTTAAATAAATAATTTGTAAAAGTTTAATTGGCGACAAAAATTGTTATGATTTTCTTATCAATAACAACATGATACGAAAGTTGGGTAGTATTGACGTATTATATAGCGATAAACAAGATAATACTGACTCAAACGAATCTGAGGACTTAGCATAATATAGTATTGCCTATTGCCTAGATTAGGCTAGGCCAACATTTTTAAATTTATGTTACCTACTTGTTTATTTGCTGTTTTAATATTTGAATTGGTATAATGTAAAGTTACATTAAGTTTAATAAATGTATAAAGCATTGTCATTGTGTTTTCCTTTTTAACAATATTATTAAGTAATTTGTAATCTCCCACTCTCCTCACGACTTCTTACGATTTTTCGTCATTGTATTTCACGATTTCTGCTTTATTTCATCTGACAATACTGCACACACTACTCAGTATCAACCGGTCCCCGGAGGGCAATGTTGCCAACCAGTAAAAATAAAATTATATATGTTGTCTTGCTCGATAAATTAACAAATATCTATAATTAAAATATCTTTAACCATTCTAAAATACTAATTATTTTTACAAATTTCTTTTTTTCTGGTGGGTTGCTTTTAGAATAATTTTTGCTTCAGACCATTTTATTGTTTCATATCTTTTTTATATTCTGTAACTTAAATTTTAAGTGGTCCTTTGGTTTTCTCAAAGAATACTTCACCACATTTACAATGAATTTGGTAGATACTGGTAGATACAGTCTTTATTTTCTCGTCTTAGTAAGAATACTTTTTAAAGTGTTCTGGGATTTAAATGCTGCTTTAATATTTTATTTATTCGCAATTCTGTGGTTCTTTTTTGAAGTTCATTTAATATACGGAATTCTCATAAATGTTTGGTCGTGTTGAATCTTGTTCAAGTTGTTCCCAGATTTGTCGATTGTTTCCTTAATCATTGTTTCCTTTTACATGTTCTACTTAAGATTTCTGGTTATATTAGTCATTTTGTCTTGCAGAGATTTCTAACTGTTACATAATAAAAAAAAATGCAAATGACCCCTTGTTCTGTTCCTTTGGAGTAATTAGAATTTTAATGTAGGCATTGTCCAGTGTGAGTAGGCTTTCTGTATATCAGGGTTTGTACATGTACATTATGTCGTTTAACTAGAACACCAACGACGGGTATAGCCGTAATTCGCTCCTTTTCTAATGTGAAATGCAGTTTTAATTGCGTTTTTCTCAAACCATTTTACAAAAATATTTACTACCGTTAAAGTCAGCGACAAACCCATTGGTAGTCCTTTACGCGCTACCCATCTTTCACTAAAAGGTTGGAACTCCATCACTCCATCCAGCGGCAGTTTGGTGGGTTCTGTTTATGTGTAAACTTCTTAAAGTTTGGCTCGAATAATTTTCAACGACTCTTTCGCTGAATCATTTGTATACAAAGCCATTCACATGAAAACTTGCAAAGGTATCGTCTGGTCCTATTTCTACATTTTTAGGAATTCATGGTGAAAAACTAAAAGTGAACAAAGTTAGAAGTTTCTTATTAATGTACAAATTTTTTTTCTTTAGAATTTATTAAAAACAGGTAAAATCTGTACACAAAATCTTATTTACAATCAAAAATTGTACATATACGTTGTTTGGATTATGTTTTATGCTTTTTAGGGCATCAATAAAAATGTAATTATTGCTTAGTCAGTCTAAATAACCGCAAGTAAGTTTATATGAAAACATGATTCATTTTTAATTTGATACGAATAAATATTTATCTAGTTCCGTTTCTAGTAATAAAAATCCTTATATATCGGTCATACAAAGGATGACAAGCAAAAGCTTTTACTATAATTATGACGCAATTTGATGTTGTTTAACGTATGGTCATTTTTTGTTTCTTATTTAAGGACGCAGACCATTATTGGTTTTTTTCCGATACGTTGACAAGTTAATGTTAGAGTTTAGCGTTGATTTACTAACTCCAGCATACTAGACCCATTATCTACGTTAATAGAGAGCTTAGCATTACAAATATGTTTATATTTTTGAAAAAAAAAAATCTGTATTTATCTATATCTTATTTGTGATAATCTCTTCTTTTGTTAGCTTTTAAAAAAGGCAAATAGACCAGTAAAACTTCACGCATAATTAATATGTAATAAAGTACGTTATACAGCAAAAATTTTTTTTCCACTTTGATAGGCATGTTGCAAATTACAGAACACTTTTTAATCAGGAAGACCCTAAATAAAAGGTTTTTTAAACCTTAAGCTGCAGAAAGGTGCTGTAAAAAATGGAAAATGGCATCCAGATAATATATTACGAAAGTAATTAGGGCTTACCAAAAAAAGCTTTTAACAACAAGTTTTAAAGACTTTTTATAAATACTCTGTGTGTGCTTAGAGTTTGCAGTGTCTTTTTTAGGGTTTAAATGTTTTTTAAAAACTGTTACTATCCATATACATTATATTACAAAACATGTACTATAGTTTACTTCTTTTTCAGACAGAATCTACAAAGGTTATTATTTGTCAGGTCTATCTTGGTAACTAGCTCCTTATAGTTCTAAACCAGCACTGAAATATTCATTGGGTCATTTGACTCAGGTCAAATTGTATTTAAAGTGAGTACCTATAGGTAATACAAACATTAGGCACTATGCCGTAAATTATCCGTTCTGCAGCTGTCTTATCAGAAAATCAAATTTTTTAGAAGTAAAACTTTGATTTGTAAAATATAAATTTCTACGCCATTCCTAGTATAAAGAGGTAATAAAAAAATAATCACCGTAAATCTAACGCCGTAAGAAATAAGCACGAAAATAATTCCACTTTTTCGAAAATTTTTGCTTTTACTTTGGTGATTTAATTCTATACGGCATAATTTACGGCTAATAATTAATTGCTAATACAAGGGTGAGAGACCCGAGTGTAACCCCCTACTCCTAGTTAGTAGATTAATGGTAATCTGAACAACCATTTAATTAAGAAATCTTTAAACTACTTAAAGCAATATTGATATTTTTTATCACAAATATTCGCTAAACTAAGTTTTCAGGAATATTTTTTTACGACATTTATACACTTTGTTAATTCTTTACACAAGATTTTATGAAAACTAAATTCCTTACAAAAAAATGGTCCTCAATCTTTATTTAATAAATTTTTGTTTTGCAATATTTTGGACGAAAAAAGTGATTTGTTACTGTACCGCATTGTTACCGTCTGATTTGTATGCTGTCATAGAATCATATGAGATATATGAATCCAACTCCTACAATATATTTATGATATTTGTAATCGGGATAAAATGTACAGCATTAATTCCAAAATATGTTTTAATATTTATAATTAGTTTTAAAAAATCTGCCGAATAAATATTGAAACTGTTTTTTTTTTGAAATTTAACTAACTTACAAAACTATACAAATTGTATACATATTTGTTATTTAATCAGTCAGTAAAATCAATGAAAATACGGTACCATGCTTTTCGGAACAAACCTATTTAATTAATGAGAAATTATGAAAATTTACCGCCCTGTTTTATCCAAATTGTATATTACGATGGCCTATAATGACGAGCATTTTGAAGAAATTAATTTCTCACTCCACGCAGCCTGCCTTTTGTTCTCTTCATAAAGTAAGCAGTCAAAAATGCTCGGAACATATCTTTTTATTCACTTGCTCTAACGGACAAACTACATGCTTATGTTTAACGCAATACGGAACACTATATACTGAAAAAGGAAGTTATTGGTAAATATTTATTTGGATTGTAGGAAACAAATATTTATTTGGCAAAATAAATAAAAATTAAATTAAACAAATATTAAATTAAAATAATAATTTGATCAACTAAATAGATACCTTACTGATTTAAGCGAAATTAACTGAGACGTAAAAGATATTTTTTTGCCAAAATTCAATTTTTTGTTTAATTTAATAGTATTTTTTTAAAAATTCAACTCCATATTTTTTTGCCTAGTAAATTTCACGGTTTTCTTTTCGTTTCATTGCGAATTTTTACTTATAATACCACTAGAGCTTTAATTATTACTGAAAATTTTTTTGAACCCACAAATATTTTATAAATTTTCTAAAAAATATTAGTTGGAGAAAAAAAATCATGTGTTTATAATTAATTACAATAATATAATTAATTTTACACCGAACTGTTAAAAAAATACCAGGATAATGATATTTTTTTATAGTTTTGAAATTTAAACAGTAGTCGTATTATATTGTTACGGACTTTAGTTAGTGCTTAGTTAACAGAAAGGTAAAATGTTAGAATTACTTTATATAGGTTAATAATTTATTAAAATTAGGTTATCTTACTTTTTCCCTTTTTCGACGGCCTTTGCGGATTATCCTGAGGGCGCTGGAGACATCCATTTTACACTTTTTTACATCCTAAAGAAATTCTTTCAGCTAATTCTAGACTTTTCCAGACTTTTCCATTCTTTTCCACTATAAAAAGCGCGAAGGAAGTCCGCACGGGCCAGTTTAGTTTTGTCTTTCGAAGAGATAAGAAATTGACAGTCACTTAAACGTTAAAGAGTTGTCATAATTACGTTACGTTGAAGTGTTACCATAAAAACGTTTGTAAACCTGATATCCAATAAAAAGATGTAAAACCAGGATCCGTGTTTTTATACGGGGTGTTACGGAACAATATAATTCAAAAGTTTAATAAATGTAATTTTATGTGCGTGGTGTCAAAGTAAAAGGTATATACCCCAGTTGGTGCAGTAAATTTTACACTATAAGCACAAGTAATTAGCGAACTGGCTGATTTTTTTAAATAAGTAGTTTAGAGTATACTAATTGATATTAAAAAAGGTTCATCGGTCAATCGATTTCCTAAAGTCCAAAAAAAATTCGAATTTTTTGTTTTTTCAAAATTCTCAAATATTTCGGCCTGCGATAGAGATAGAAAAAATAAAAAATACCGTCTTGTAGGGAAAGTTTTTTTTCTATAAAAAAAGTATTTTGCGTCTTTTTTTCTTAGAGTTATAGTTTGTCCGCAAAAAATTCTATAAGCCATTAACCCATCTTGCGCTAACAAACAAGCGATAAAATTCACGCTTTAAATTTAAAATCATACCTATTACATTAATAATGTAGGAATACTTTACTCTAAGGAATTTTAAGTAAAAAATTGAAAAAATCCGAAATTTTAATTTTTTTTTCAAAATTTTCAAAAAAAGTCACATTGAGTCACTTGAGTTATACAATAATAAATATGAATTAAAAATCATTATTTATTTTATTTTTAATAATCAGGATACAAGTTGTTTTATTCGGTGCTTCTCGGCAATTTAAAACCTTCTATACCTTGTGCTAACTTTTCATTTTTTGATTTATTTTCTATTGAACTTATGACAATTTTTTTCTATTTTCTTACCTGGGCCTTTTCTTACCTGTCCACCATGTACATTCTATTCTTTGATTATTCATCTGTTTAGTATAGCAGTATCAAAATTTATCTTCAACTATACTAAGAGAAAAAAATTAGAACATAGAAAAGTGCCATTTTCTTGTTATGCACAAAAAATTATTATAAATAAAAAAAAATTCCGTTCTGAATGAATTTATGTTTACAGATTCTCAAAGTATCCTAGTTAATCTACATTTAAAAAAAAATTCACCCGAATAAGTGGATTTTTTATAATTTTTCACAGACCAATATACTTATATCGCTATAATCTTTAGATTCTAAAAAATTTCAAAATCACGACAAGAGCTGTATTTTATAACGAGACAAAATTAATGAGTGAAAATGTTTATTCATGGGGTCGGTCACCTAAATAACAATTTCCCGAATTATTATTTATTTTTTTTGAATTGTAATAATGTTGGAAAAAAATTATTATCTAAACGATAACTTTTCTATTATAATACATATATATATATATATATATATATATATATATATATATATATATATATATATATATATATATATATATTATATATATATATATATATATATATATATATATATATATATATATATATATATAATATATATATATATATATATATTATATATATATATATATATATATATATATATATATATATATATATATATTATATATATATATATATATATATATATATATATATATATATATATATATATATTATATATAATATATATATATATATATATATATATATATATATATATAAAATATATAATATATATATATATATATATATATATATATATATATATATATATATATATATATATATATATATATATATATATATATATATATATATAAGGAGGAGGGAAGTCTTGGCCGACCAGTTAAACAACAAAGGAAATAAATTTCTTGGGTATCGGTCCAGGAGAGGGCTAATTAAAGTGAAACACTTTTAGTTTAACGAGCTTTCGAAAATATTTATTTCCTTCTTCAGGTCTACAATATGGAAAAAAACAATACAATAAAAAAGCAAATCTTTCTCAATTTTAGGTATACTTACAACTAAATGCATTATTTAGAAGTTGGTAACATCAACAACAGCTGAATTTTACAATGTATAGAAACAGGATATTATTAAGTTTTTGAAAAATTCATATTAATGTTTCTTAGTTCTAAGCTGATACATTTTTAAAATATTATAATTGTTATTAAATGTAAGACTAGTACAGAATGGATGGATTTCTATACCACTTTATTCGTTTCAGGGTCTTTTAGTTTAACATGTATTTTTAAGTTTTTATTTTTTGGAATGCGAGTATAAGGTCCGGGCATATCTAGGTTAAAGTTAAGATATTGTTAACTAACTGAAGATAGATTTACTTATGACTGAATGTGTATGTAATATGTAAAGTTGAAAAATTAGTAATGGTAAAAATATTTTTAAACAGTAAATATGTAGTGTCTTAATGATCACGGAGCTCTTATCTCTCACATAAGAGCATGTGTATGTACGTGTATGTCTGTGTCTATATATTATATATATATATATATATATATATATATATATATATATATATATATATATATATATATATATATATATATATATATTGCCGCATTTTTCTATACCATATTTTATTAAAAACAAAAAATAAATCATATCATTAGAAAGCTGGGAGTTCCAACTTCAAAATTGTGTATTTTAAATTCCAATTCAACATCTCGTAAGTACGTAAGTATTATAATTTTTGGTAGAAAAAAACTTTTTCTGCAAGATGGTATTTTTTATTTCCCATTATATTTATCCCATCCCAAAATTTTCTGGGATTTTAAAGAAAAAAAAATTTCTAATTATTTTTTGACTAGGAAATCGATATTAAGTCATAGCCTCCTATTGAATTTTCAGTTTTTTTTTTAAGGAAGGAAATTACTCCTTATTACATAATTTTATTAGTCTGATGTAGTACTTTCTAATTGTAGCTGAAAGTTCATCATTTTTTAAGAGTATTTGCACTTTTAAAAAGTATTTATAAAATTGTAAAGTCTTCTTAAATGTCGTTTCAACAAACATGAAGTTCGAGGCTACCCAAGAAAATATATATTTTGCTAAATTGTACAAATACGCATTAATTTGTTAAAAGTTACATTAAAGTGATTTGCTTATGGCTGCTGTAAAAAAGTATTAAACAAAATAATATAAAAACTTTATCATACACAAGTAATTCACAACTTTGCAAAACAAACATAAATATTTAAATAGGACGATTGATATTTACGCCTAACTTTCAATTTTAAATAACTTTTTTTAAATATTTGGTTATATTTTCCAAAATAGTAAAAACATATGTAAAATTTTTGAATTTATTTAACCCATTTTGTACATAGAACCACATACCATGAGTTTAATTTGTTAAAAGTGTCGAGTTTCTGTACCCTGCAATTACTTTTAAGCTGTTTTGATAATTGAGAATTAATCCGTGCGGCGTCGAAATTCCGAACAATTGAACGCGAAATCGTGCTGAAACTATAGATTAAGTAGTATTCCTCAATAGATGACCATGGCAATATTCACATTACTAACTGGGTTCACTTTGCAAAAGGTTTTAATCCTAGTCTAATAATGGATGTCACCCTAAGTTTTGTCTATTTGATATGGTATAATGCTCTGACAGTTTTAATTTCTTAATAAAGTATTAATGAAAATAAATGGCATGTTTAATAGTTTTTATTGTAATTAATATTAAAATAAAACTGTAATAATTAAAGAAAACACAGGTTAAAATAGGTTTGTTTATAAATGTTTTTATAGAAGAGTCATAAAAAATGCTGCCATTTTCGAGATACTTACGTCATTAAATAACAAAAATAAACGTCTAGCGAGCAATTTCTTTCAGATATTAAAGAATAAAACTTTGATTAAAATTTGAAAGCTTACCTTTTTAAATTAAATTTATGTGAAACATAAAACTCAATTTTATTAAAGCATAATTTAAAAATCCGAACAATACTGCAGCGAGAAACAATTTATTTATATATGACCCAGTTTATTGGGCTTATTTGTCAATTATATATATATATATATATATATATATATATATATATATATATATATATATATATATATATATATATATATATATATATATATATATATATATATATATATATATATATATATATATATATATATATACATATATATATATATATATATATATATATATATATATATATATATATATATATGTATATATATATATATATATATATATATATATATATATATATATATATATATATATATATATATATATATATATATATATATATATATATATATATATATATATATATATATATATATATATATATATATATATATATATATATATATATATATATATATATATATATATATATATATATATATATATATATATATATATATATATTTTAATTTTCTTTTTTTTATGCTTTTTTCTTATAGTTCTTTTAAATGCTTCTTAGTTTTTTCAAAATCCTTTGAAAAATAGGATATTAAGCACAAGTTGTTAATTTTTATTCTTTAGTGGCTTCGAACTTTCCTTACGCTGTTCAAATTTGCTTAACTATTTCTAAAAAAATCTATTTACTAACAGATCTTATTTAATGTTGTCAATTTCTTCCCGGATTGTTTCTGTTGTACTGCTAATTGCTGATGCTCTGCTTAGCACGGTTGTGATAATATCACGTATTGTACTATTAAAATGATTTGATGACATGTTATCCGGTATCTGTTGTTTTTTAGTACTCTACACACTGACATCTAGGAACGTACTCTTGTTTCTTGTTTAAATTTTAACGGAAGTGCCACAATTTTGGTTACTTTTTGGATTGTCTATCACAAATCATTTTGTGTAAATGTTGGTTATGATTAGCAAAAGTTTTTCCTTACATTGGGACAATATTATGAAGACTTCTTGCTTTAGACAAAACAATAAGTACTACATGACACCTAGTACTTAGCCTTCATACAAACCCTCGTGGGCTGTCATAAAGATAAAAGAAACATTTTTGTTGGGATTTTTCCATTTCTTACGAGGGACAAAAAAAGGAAAAAACAAAAAACTTTTTTAATAATGTTTTTTTTTCACAGGTTGCTAAAAGCTATTTATCATTTTTTAAATTCAATTGATAAAAATGTGGTCTTTATTGGTCAATGCGATTTTTTAAGTTTAATAATCGATACATTTGTGTGGATCTGACTATAATAACATATTTCTTAATAATTGGGTTACACCAGAAAAGGTCGATTTGATATATGATATTTTAAATAGCTGACTTACTAATTTCTACTGTCACGAGTAAAAAAGGGGCAGCGGTAAAAAACAATGTTGTTTAATATTGGTTTACTGGTATGATTTCTAGGAGGACAGGACCCCTAATTGACTTTAGTCACTAGAGAAAACCGAAAGTAATGCAATCCCGGTCACATCATGTTGAACTAATTTTGTTGTTTGTGACCGACATTACACCATTTTCTTCATCATAATCTGTTTAATAAATAGCCCTATTAAAATTACGATACAAATAAAAAGGTAATTTCTTTTCTATCATTAGTTTATATGACTAATTAGCTATGGGAATGTATCCCATTTAGTTATACGAGCAAGAAAGTTTTGTAGAAACAAAAATTGACCGTCGAAAATATAGCTCACTTTTATTTTGTATTTGTGTACAAAGAGTTTTTTGTTAAAAATATTTTTAGAAAGTTTATTTGAGGTACTTAAAGTCGTCAACGTTTAAATAGATGAACAATCCCAAAGAAAATAAGATTTTTAAAGTTGTGACTGCTTTTGTTCGCAAATGAATTGCGAAATTAGCTTTTACTTACTTTTTAATATATTAAATAGATATATGAACATGAATTTTAACAAGGCTTATTTAAAAATATTAGGGTAATTTGGTTTTATTAGGTAGGTATACTAAATACATCATACAAATTAAATGGGAAAGTATTGCACTGGCGAAATAGGATTCCTGAAAAAATGTATTGTTAAAACAATACTTTTTAGAATTTAATTTAAAAGTGGCTTACATCCTAATAACCCTTTACATCTTATAAGGTAACTATAACAGACATATCATACAACTATAAATGTTGTACATTATATGTAGGTAAGTGTAAATTTATTTATCTTTATTTGTGTTTCTACAATTCTATTTCATGCATCTTAGGTTTTTAACTAATCATTTTTATTAAGTAAGTAAAACAAAAAATGCTATTCATCGTAGAAACGCAATAATTTTAAAACTTGATTAACATTAAAAATATTAATTAAGATTATTTAAATCAAAACATCTTGAAATTATTAGGAGTGTTTTAATTAACTGCAGCCTGTTTGTGCTAATAATAAAAATTCTTATCGGGCCAAATTCTAAATTATTCAGTTTAACTTTTACCAAAGAATTTAGTAATTTTGTGATCTAATTAAGCTTTTAGTATTTAACTAAAAAGGTAATTACAATACCGTATTTAATGAGTTTACTTTAACGTAATTTTGCATCCAGAAAGAATGTTAATTACTTGTCAAAACAGATTCATGAATGGGTTTAATGCCAATATTATATATATATATATATATATATATATATATATATATATATATATATATATATATATATATATATATTTTAATATATATATATATATATATATATATATATATATATATATATATATATATATATATATATATATATATATATAACAGTATGTCCACGGATAAGGTGTTGAAGAGAGAAAACTTTTTTATTTTTGATTTTATCGAAAAACCTACTCTTGATAAAAATTTTGCTACTTCTAAAAATAAGATTGGGATAGAAACATTTAACATATTTTATACGGGGTGTTCAGAAATTAAAAAAACTTAAAATGATACAAGAGTAAAGTGCATTTATTTGAGAAGATATGGAAATAAGTCACTAGGAAAAGTTGTTCAAAATTAAGAAGCAGTCTCTAATACCAATTTTCGAAAAAATTGGCCTACTTTTATTTATTTGTGATTAAGATTTCATTATAAATTAACTAATTCCAAATTTTTGTACTAGTAGGCGTTGATAGTGACAAGCTTTATTGACACTTCGCTTTTATAATTCATTAGCCATAGTATTGTCAGCTTAAAATGCTTACTTTACAGCAAAAAATTTACTTGGTGCAATGCTATGGGAAAGGTGAAAAATGTTATCGTCGAGTTATTCAGGAATTTAATGAAAATTCCCCAATGTGTCCGTTTCTGAGAATAGTTGCCGTAAAATAATTTTGAAGTTTTTAAGCACTGGCTCATTGTTGCGAATACCTAAAGAAAAAAAGAGATACGATGAAAATGATGCAAGCACTTTGTTGGTATTACATTCAGTAGAGGAACACCCGACATTATCATTAAGAAAAGAGCTCAAAATCTCCAATTTGTTAAAAAGTCGCATATTCAGGAGATATTAAAACACAACAAGATACATCCATACAAGCCAGTTTTTAATCATGTTTTGGAAATCGGCGATGAGGCAAAACGTTTGGATTTCTGTTTGTGGGTTGGCAGTATGGAAAGAGATTTTCATAAGAAAATAATGTTTTCTGATGAATCAACTTTTTCGACCAATGGTGTTGTGGCTTCGCAACATGCACGATATTGGAGTGACTCTAATCCGCATTTTCGAATACCACGGAGGCGTCAGTACTGTGTCAAAGTAAATGTGTGGTGCGCCATTTCTTATTACGGAATAATAGGGCCATTCTTCTTTGACAACACTTGTTGTCCATTAGACTACCGTTGTTCATTTTATTTCCAACAAGATGGATGCCCAGCACATTATGCGGCAACGGTTAGACAATGGTTAGACCATGCGTTTCCAGACCACTGGATTGGGAGACAAGGACCAGTCCAGTGGCCTCCTAGGAGTCCAGATTTAATGATATAATGGATTTTTTCTTATGGGGCCGATTGAAACAAATTGTTTATCGTACACCTCTAATAAATGCCACGATATTAAAATAAATTTAATCACAAATAAATAAGAGTAGGCCGATTTTTTCGAAAATTGGTATTAGAGACTGCCTCTTAATTTTGAACAACTTTTCCTAGTGACTTATTTCCATATCTTCTCGAATAAATGCACTTTACTCTTGTATCATTTTAAGTTTTTTTAATTTTCTGAACACCCCGTGTAAAATATGTTAAATGTTTCTATCCCAATCTTATTTTTAGAAGTAGCAAAATTTTTTATCAAGAGTAGCTTTTTTTCGATAAAATCAAAAATAAAAAGTTTTCTCTCTTCAACACCTTATCCGTGGACATACTGTATATATATATATATATATATATATATATATATATATATATATATATATATATATATATATATATATATATATATATATATATATATATATATATATATATATATATATATATATATTAATTTTGTTACACATCTTATAAAAAAGTTTTAAAATTCTTAGGAGCCGGTTACATTAAAAAAAAAAATTAATTTTTTTTAAAATCTTACTTGCTATGTACAATAAAAACTTTTTTATGTTTTTGTGCCACTTTAAACTGTCAAATTTAAATATTAGTGTGTGTCTACATTGTTACTTTATTTCTTAATAATATCTCATTCTTTTTAGTTTAATTTAATCGGTAATAAATGCAAAATAAGTACTACCATTTTTTATTATTATATGTAATGTATATGTTACTGTGAAAGTCCGAAAATGGTTAAATGTCGACATTCACCGGTGAATGTCAAATATTAAAAAAAACTGAACGAAAACTAACCAATTAGTTGTAGTTAGTTTTGTTAGTTTTCGTTTAGTTTTTCTTTAATTTTTGACATTTACCGGTAATTGTCGACATTCACCAATTTCGGACTCACGGTAACACACGGTAAAATTTAGGGAAATAGTAGTTAAGCAGCATCGAGAGTGGTTAGTAGTCTGGTGATCATTGCACCATTACTGTCCGATATATTGTAAATTTAAGTTGTCTTACATTCAATTGCGTTTACAATAATATCATATTTATGTTCTTCCATTTTTTATCTATCATGTAAGGGTTACCTGCATTCACATTTCTTATCAAATATAATGGCAATGTCTTAATATGCTCAGAGTTTTTCGTAAATTAAAACGATTTATTTTTTTTTTATTAAAAAAGAATATTTAAATGACACGCCCTCTTATAAATAATGCATAATATTTATATTTTTATTAATACATCTTTCGTTTACAAAGCCTACTTGTTAAGTTAATACTTAAGATGGAAATTTAAATAATCATGTTTATTGTGAAGATGCTGTAAGAAATATATGTAGATAGGTTTAATATTACTGTTAGGCATTCCTGTATCAAAACATTTTTTTAATCGCCATATGGGACCTCTTCGGTCCTGGTTCCAGGGTACACAGAAGCTATTACAAACTTGCAGATCGCCTGAATCGCAAAAAAAATAACTAGAACTAATACCATAATATAAATAGATATTTCAATTTGGGTATAAAAATTTAAAATGTTCTAAAGGGTTTTAAAATTTTTTTTTTAGGTGATGAGAAAAAATATATACCAGAAAAAAGTATTATGCACTATGCTCCTAATTAATGTTTTGGTTACTATTTATTAATTAGTAGGTAAAAGCAAAATAAAGAGTAACATTTCACCAGGCTTTTAAACGTTAAAAATGGGTAAAAAATGCAAGATAATTTTTTTTGCTTATGTGCTGTTTTTAAATGCAGTTAAATAAATTATTTTTTGTATTTTTTCTTTAAATCTCATGTTTAAGAAATATTAGAAATCCTGATGCTAAAAGCAAGTTATTCATAAGTCATTAAAAAGATCCCATAGGGTGCACTCTTTGGCGTACACTTCATATACTCTTTGATGATGTCTTGATTAAACTTTTAAAATTAGTAAGACGAAAAAGTTTTCAACTTTAATGGTAGCTTAATCACGCTTGCGGTATTATTTAGGCCTTTTAGGTTTTTAGGAAAATTTTTAAAATATTGAATGATTGCATGCATTTTAAAAAAATTACTGCATTTATTTGAATTTTTAAGATTCTTTAAATTTGCTAAACCAACTTTTTTGAAGTATCTAACTATAAATCAGTACGTAAAAGAAATTTGGTTTCGCTAAACCCTCATCAAGTTATTTTTTGTTATCAGAGATAAAATCCACATTTTATCTAAATCTAAATCTGGAAATAGCACTTTACAAATCTAGTAATGTATGTAAAATAATTATTTTAACAGATATATTAATAAGTATAACTAAAAAGTCAATAATACCCTAAAGCTTGAAACGTAAAGTTAAAATTGTAACACGTCTTAGGATGTTTATCTGTCTACTTTTAATATACTTGTTTTTTTTTATCTGCCTTTATAAAAACGCTTATGCTAATAAGCGATTATTGCTAAACACATTATATTACTTTAGATTAAAAAGGTTAACCAGAACCTAAAAAAAATTACCTTTTGTTTTTTTTAAGGTAATATTATTCCCAAAATTGCATTAAACAGGTAAACAAATTAGTTTAATGTAATTTTTAAATGCAATTGAATTGTTTATAATAAAAAGGTGCTACTTTTTAATATTAATTGTGTGACATATTTTAGCTAAGTTTTTATTTGCAATGTAACCTTAATAAAGAAATTTTAAAAGTTACTGCAGTACTTGCCAATAAATTATAGTCTATTACCGCGTCTGTAAATATGTAAACTTTCACTATATTACGTCTATTTCCATCCTTTAAATAATACCTATTCATGTGTGTAAGCCGCATGAAATATCAAGTTTAAACGGTTCCAAGTTAAGGCTTTAATTGTGTAAAGTTCGGCCATCTTTATAATATATTAATTAATAATAAATTATTAAATAATTATAACCTAAATACTTGTATTAGCGAAAACGGCCGGTTTTTTTAGCAAATAAATATAATCCAATAAGTATAAAAACGTTTTTTTATAATATTTACCATGATTAATTAACAAAATAATAGTTTAAATACATAACAAAAAAATGATATAGTAGTTTTAAGTGGAATTGCTTAAAAGGACATACTATAATTTTATTATATTTTACAAAAATATAATTTTAATTATTTAAAACATGAAAAAATAATATTAAGAGATCGAATAAAAAAAACGCAACATTTACTAGGTAATTTAAAACTAAATTAAATGAAGGTAGTATTAGGCTAACGTATTAGAACATATTATTAAAATATATTTAAAAAATAAAGTTAAAATAGGATATACTATAAACATAAACTATACTTTATTGTATAAAGTATACTTTTTTCTAAAATTTAAATTTTCTTTTAAACTGCACAGGCCTAAGTAAAAAAAATGATTTAATAATATAACAGTAATATATATTTTTTAAAGTTTTATATTTAAAAGTAAAATGTACTTTACATAAATTAAATCTGAATCATTGGGTCCAATATAGCATCATGTATAAAATCTCACATCTACACTAATAAACCTTTCTAATGAGATGCATACTGCCTGTATATTTAAAGTTGCCATTTTCTATCTGTTGATGTATTCGTCGCCGTAATGGTGCAGTTTTAAAAGCTAAACGTGTGTGCAATCAGTTACACCGCTAGCTCTAAGAAACTGATATTTTTTTTACTACTTCTGTTAGGCCTCGTCAGATATAAATGCCTGGTGCACAGTGTACTAATGAATTTTTAGCTCTTCTGCAACTCCCTTCAGGAAACCTTAAGTAAACCTTTATTTTATGCTTTCAAGAAAGGCCGCTTTCTTTTGTTTCAGGATTTTTCCCCAAAAATAAGTTGCCATTTTATATATTTATTTAAATAGGTAAAGTGATTTTCAATCTGACCTATTAGATTTACTTCGTACTTCATATTACTTCTGTGCACATAAATTCAGGAAATCGGCCATTTAATAACCAGCGACAGGCATGGTGTATCTAATACTAACTAGAAAATTTTAGAGAATGTTTCAAGGATCTAAGCAATACCTGTATTTGTTCAAAACATGTTAAGAAAATACTTTTATGTGACACTGCACTGGGAGCAATTAATGTTTATATTAACTAGTTGACCTTTACATTTTTTCTTAAGATGGTAATTTTAAGTTTTATTAAGATTTTTATGGACTTAACGGCTAATCAGCCGCTAATTTTGGCAATGCATAGCCAAAAATATCTTGTTCCAAAAAAATTTTGATATTTTTTTTGCTTAGTAAGCATATTTTTTAGTTTTCCTACTAACTTTTCACGCATAAGTTATTTTATGGAAGCAGTGTTTTACCCTATTTAGGCTTATAATTTTTTCATTATTAAAAAAAAAACCTTAACTATGCAATTGGGCAAAATTTAAAAAGAAATCTTCAATTACAAAAATGCCACATTAGAATATTATTAGTTTCTTGTCCTGGTCAAATATAATTGTAATAAGGATTTAGTTTTAAACGTATATTTTTAAGTGCAAACACAACTAAGACTATGTAATGTTACCGAAAGTGGACTAGATATTACATTTTAGATACTTAGCTAAAAGCAAATTCTAAAGATAAGCTTAGTTATTTTTATTCTAAACCTTATACTGTTTTAGCATACTTATAAAACCAAAATGTACTTTACACCATTATTAAAAAGTTTAAGTAAAAAAAAACATTTCCTTTAATTATATTGAAAATAAATATTTTTATTAAGAAAATCGCTAACAAAATTATAATTGGATGGGGTTATTAATTTACAGAAAAAATATATTTCTTTAAATACTACGTATAAGTTTCCTAAGGCATAATTAATTTATTTATACATTTTATTCATTGATATTTTTCTTACTCTCTTACAAGCAGACAAAGTTATTTATAACAAAAATTATATTTTTGGTGTTTGGTATTTTCTATATAAAAAGAAACAGCTGGAGAAACCCGCAATATTAAAACTTTTGGTAATTATATAGAAGTGGGGCTCCACTGTTTTTTTCGTTAAAAACATTAAAAAATGAAGATATTCACAATTTTTTTTAAATGTTCTACACGTCATCGGATTTAAAAAAAAATGTTTGAAACTTAAAAAAAAAAGATTTCATGAAAATTTTTTTATTTGAAGAGTCGAAAAAATATTTTTTTTACTTTTGACTGAAGATTTAAGGGTCATGCATTAAAATTTCTAATATTTTTATTTTTTTTTCTTATTGCGAATCAAAAATAAAATAATAAAAAAAACAAAAATATCAATTTTTGAATTTTTCATTTTTTTTTTATCGAAAAATTGAGTTTTGGTTAGTTCTGGTTAGTTTTTTTTGTTATACTTGTCATCGGATAAAATCTTTAATTTCTTTAAATATTGTAAAAATTTGTAGAAATCGTAAAAATTGAGTTATCATTTTTTTTTAAATTGTTCGTCTTTTAATGCGCAAATTTTAAATTTTCAATCGCAAAAATCATTATGAATCGGTTTCTTTTCAATCATTAACCAATTTTTATCATAAATCTAATAGAGAATGGAAAAAATGCTAAAAAAATCCGATATGTCAATTTTTCGATTTTTTATGCCCAAAATACAGTGGAGCCCCACTTCTATATAATTACCATAAGTTTAATGCTGTGGGTTTCTCCTGCTGTTTCTTTATATATAGAAAAAGCCGTTATACTAAAAATATCATTTTTGTTACAAATAATTTTTTCACTACAAAAATTATTTGCTATTACTTAAAATTTTAAAAAGTTTAAGAAAAAAACTGTATTATGTTACCATATGGCAAACACAAATGGATTCAAGAACGATAAGTTTATTTTTCCTATTGGTGTGCTAATTTATTTACCATTTTTAGCTATTCATTTGTATTTTTTTATATAGACAATAATTGTAAATAAAAATATATCTGCTTAAAATATATTATTATTGTTTTATTTATTCATTTACTACCTTTTTCTAAATTTTTTTTTTAGGTAGAACTATTTGGTATTAAAAATAAATAATAAAATACTTTCAAAAGTTTTATTTTTTTCCTATATATCTAGGCAAATTGCATAAGTATGACCTGTTGTATTTTTATATCGCTACATTTATATTTTTAAATTGTTTTACATAACCTAAAATAATTTCACAGTCTGTAAGGTAAAACAATTATCACAATATTCAAATATTGCAACAAAAAACCTATTTTCTTTGCATCTTTTTAATTTTTTATGTTATGTTTAAAACAGTTAATATATTTTAATAATCTATAACAAACTCATAATTAAAAAAAATATATATATCGTGTATAGTAAACATTTATGGTATTTTGGCATATGGGTATATAAATTAGATACATTTAAAATGCTAAATGCAAGAGTCTGTTAACTATATTTCCTTACATAAAAATATTTGATCTTTATATAATAGTTTAATTAAATAATTATTTTGAAGTATTCAGTGTTATTTAACAAGCTATCAATATAATGTAGCTATGAAATGTGGACAAAGGGTTTATTATTAAATTTATTAGAAATATATTGGCAAATAACAGAAATTTCTAAGATTGTTATAACAGAAAAAAAAAACTGATTTAGACCCTATTTATTAGTGTCTTTTGTAAAATAAATTATTTCAATTAGCACTAATAAAGTTGGTCGTATCTACTATTAAGGGTTATCTACAGTTAACCTCAAATAAACCCTGTTCCTATAACACAGGGCGTATATTTTAAGTTATCCTAAATTTATTTATAGGATTATACAAATCGTTAAATTTGTTTTTAAAAATTGTGTCAATTTTTGGAAAAATACACAATAAATAAAAAATTATGGTTTAGGTTAACAATAATATGCTTCGTAATATGGTCCTATTTAAGTAGTTTTAAAGAATACAGAACCATCTGAAAATTATATATTTAAAAATTATACATAAATCTACTTTTTTAATAAGTTCTTCAAATAATCTTAAATTGGTTTACAATATACTTAATTGTTAAACCAGAGGAGTAAATAAATATGTTTATAGTTAATATGTTTTACATCAGCAATCGACAATCTTAGATTAAGTGTTGTTATAAATATATATTTTATTTAGTCTTAAAAGTATTATGTGTAGAAAATACGATGCCAATAATTTACGTAAGCTGGTTATAATTTGATTGTCGTATCATGGAGGGTTGTAAACTAAGACATATAAAATGTGTCGTAATAATATGTTTTATTATAAATAAATATTTGTTTTAAATTATAGGTAAATCTTAAACAGATTTTAGGCATTTGAATTTAACTAATAATTTTTTTTAACTTTTTTATTTTTAACACTGCCCCAAGCAACCAAATAATATAATTATTATTAGAATGTTATTTCAAATTATTATCTAGTGTAGAATGCAAATAATTATTAATTTTATTAAAATTAATGTATAGAAATAAATAAATTAAAATTATGGAAATAAAAAACAGGGAAGAACTTGCCTATCCTAAATACAATATTTTGCGTCTTCCTTTTTATACTAACACAAAATTAACGATATAAGATTTGTGACTAATAGTTAATAATTTTGATGCATTTTTAACTTAAAAAAAAAATAAAGGAGAAATATTATTTTTCGGCACACTATGTTAAAAATTTTAAAATTTATGGTAAAATAATCGGTACACATAAGCCCCTCAAACTTCATCGAGGATTTTTTTTATGTGACTTTATTAACTTATAGTGTTGGCATGCGTTTGTTATATTTTAAAATATTTTATGTTTATTAATAAAAAACAAACATAGTGTCACATAATTATTAGATTTTGTCCACTTTAAAAACAATATATTAAAAGATATAAAGTTAGGGATAAAGTGTAAACTTTATTAAATTATATTTAAAGAATGATCATACCAGCAAAGTATACCCTAAAAAACAGAAGTATTTAAGCAGCTTATAAGGTTAATTACACTAACGATATAACTTGCCAAACTGTATGAAAATTATGTAAAAATCCCGGGTAATCAGACTGCGAAAGCTCGGGTAAAGCTCGCGCGTGGCGTTACGACGGACGCGCAATCACAAAGGAGTATCTTTCGTCGTTGTGCTGCAACTTACACTGCGGTCTGTTTATGCTGCTGGTATTGCTATAGGTGCTTGTCAAAGTAGGCGTGGTTTTTGCACAAGTTTCTTTTATTGTGCCTGTTGTAAAGTGGTTTAATAGGGCTTTTATGTATCGTACTAAGAATGACATTGTCGTGTTATGTAAGCAGCTTTAAAACTGACTCACAAAAATCAAGTATTTGTAACAGGATCTTGTTAAAAAGTTTTACATACAAGACACATGTATTATATATTTTTTAAGTGTGAAACTAAAATTTCACACTTCAGTTATACCTCTCATGGCTAGAACTTCTATTTTATTAACTTGTAAAAAATTATCTCATTTATTAAATTTTTGTACAGGGTGTACAACTAAGAAAGGAGGCCGGCTGTATCTCAGAAAAAATTTATCGCACAGCGTTGGGAAAAAAATATTTTTAGTAAAAGTGGTCAAGAGAAATAGCTGGAAATTATTTTCAACTTTCTAAAGTGGCCGCTAGAGGGCGTAACTGCAATCTTGAATCTAAAAAAAGTGATATTTCTGTGAATTTTGCTATATTAACCTAACAAAAAAATACCTGATCTTTAAAGTCGAGGTTAATCTGAACTTTTTTGTTTGACAATTTTTGCTATATCTCTAAAAATAAAGTGGTGGGGGGTATTCAAAGGTTTCCGTCAAACACACCCTGTATCCTTGAAACGGCTGAGCCGATTTTAACAAACTTGAGCTAGTTGAAAAGAGCTATTCTTGGTCTATAAATCTTAAAATTTTTAAAGTTTTGTTAGTTTCACACGTCGCCGCTAGAGGGCTTTTTTCGACATTCCGACAGAAATGGTTAATTTCCTCAAAAAAATTAAATGCATTGGTGTAATTTTTTATGAAAAAGTAGCTAAATAATGCTTAAACAAGCTTGCGAAAACCGCGTCTTGATATCTTGTTACTTGTGTATTGTGTGTATAACAAAATTTAATGTTTTTAAATATTTTGGCTTTTAACAAAATAAATTTTATTTTTTTAATAAATTATTTAATTTAATAAATTTAAATTGAGCACTGTCAAATGCCATGCTATTTGTACCTAAAAAGATGGTTTTAAAATTTACCCAAATATTGTATTTGAGTAAATAATGTTATCACATATATAATAGTTTATTTTTTAATAAGTATTAGTATAGTATTAGTCCGCCTTATATTTTATTAACATTTTTCATATTTTTTAAGAAAGAAATCAGTATTTTGCTTTTGTAGCAGCTTTATAATTAAAATATAATGACAAAAAATCTCAGTTGGATTTATTGTTTATTTAATTAAGAACACGTTCGGATTTTAGAATTTAGCATTTATTACGTCAGTGGCAAATAAAAATAGTTTTCATTATTTCAGAGCCTCGAAATAATATTTTGAATGCTAGATCTTTTTTTTGTTCTTCCTAAATTATTTCCTGGATTTATATTAAAGTGTACTTTAAAGTTCTTTACTGCAGTTATGCTTATTTCAGATCACAAAACCACATTTTTATACACAGTACACCTACACAAAATTCTTTTTTACCAATAAAGTTTTAATTAAATGGCGTCTTACTCATTTAGGTACCTGGGAATTTAAGGTTATCAAAAAGCTTAACAATGTGTGAGAAATAATGCAAAATTTTACTTTGGTGTCTTCAAAATAATATATATATATATATATATATATATATATATATATATATATATATATATATATATATATATATATATATATATATATATATATATATATATATATATAAATATATATATATATATATATATATATATATATATATATATATATATATATATATATATATATATATATATATATATATATATATATATAATACTATATATATATATATATATATATATATATATATATATATATATATATATATACATATATATATATATATATATATATATATATATATATATATATATATATATATATATATATATATATATATATATATATATATATATATATATATTTTAAATTATATTAATCAGTAAAGGAAGAACGTATTCAATTATTCTATAAAAAATTAATATAAGGTTTGATTTATTGTGCCTGTTTATATTACTGGGATTTAATATGTAATTTACCAAAATTAAAAATAAAACTTTAAAGTTAGCATTAAAAAAATAGAATATTGATCATATTGAACATCTGCATTTACATTAAATTGGCTAAGGGTCGTTTTATCGTCTATTATTGTTGATTTATCTAGGTATTTTGAAAAGAAAGGTTAAAAAAATTACAGCTTAATTAAGTAGTGGCAAAATTTCACTAAACCTTACTGTAGATTTCTTTAAGTAAGCATACTGACACTGAATCAGAAAACAGAAAGTTGATAAAAAAAAATATTCGCATTGAAAAGGTGTCCTGGGACATAGCCAATAGGACTTTTACAAGTCCATAGACAAGACATTATTTCTAATTTCACTTTGTGCCAAACCTGTATTTTGCGCAAAAAAGCATACATACAGCAAATATTCGGTCAACTAGAAATATAGTATATATACTTATGTACACTTTTTTGATATTTACCACAAACAACATAGTCACAATATTTTAAAAGCTTCTATATAGTGTTAATGGAAAAAAATATAATTATAAATTTCTACAAACAATAAAAAAGGAATTATCTTCTATAAATGTTAATATTTTTCCTTGGTAAAAAAAGTAGTGACTTATGTATAGTTACTAAAGATAGCATACCAATATCGAAAAATTAAAAGTATAAAATGACATATTTAATAAAATAAAGCACCAAAGTTAGTTATCAAGTTTTTAAATATTTTAATATTGTAAAGCGATATAGTTAAGGATTATTTTGTTAATTTGTTTAAATCTGGTATTAAATTAATAGCCTCTAGAGCGCCTGATGATTCAATAGTTTTAATTAGAAATATTTGAAACAAGTTCAACTACTATCAGATTCTTTGGAGCTTATTTATTTAATGTTATACTTATATAAACCCCAAAAAAGGCCCAAAAAAATATAAACATTTATTTTCTACTTTCTAGTGACCAGTCTGCCACCGTTTTTAAGATACAAATAAAGTGTAAAATTAAACTAAAAATTAAATCATAATTAAAATTACAATTGTTAAAATTTTATTAAAAATTATAGAAATTTTTAGATGGTTTTAAAACGATCTTAAAATATCTATAATTTTTACCAGAATTTAAACAATTTTAATTTTAAATATTATTTGATTTTTAGTTAAGTTTTTATACTTTATTTTTGTCTTACTTGCCACCAAGACGTAGATAATTTTTTAGATTTTTTTGGGGCTTCTCCAGAGAGGTCAATAACGCTAAGCTCGGCCAGTCTTTATTTTCCGGGACCAGGACCGAAGCGATCTTAATATTTCTTTTGGCATTTGCCTCACGAGGAGTTTTTATTCAACATTTTATATTTTTGGTTACATATGCCAATGTTTTTTTATCTATGTCAATTTAAAACTGCATTTTTTTTCTGAAAGTTGATACACAGTTTTTAATTTTTTACACTCCAAAAAAAAACATTTTTTGTAATGGTAAAATACACCTTTTATTTATTACAAATGCCACTTACCTAATATATATTAAAAATAACAATAATAATATTATTAAGAGAATTATTAATAACCAGAAAAAAATATAAGTATCAGTATTATAAATATAATATGATGAATTCTATTTCTACTACTTGTGCATTAAATATTGATCATTGGAGGTAGCAGGTTGCACTTTTAGAAAATTGTTTCAATATAGGAGTATATTCACCTATCAGCCAAACAACCCATTGTTAAAATAATTAAAAATTTGTACAATTACTTTTGAATACTAAATTCTGCTAAAATATTGTTCCGTGACACCCCGTATAAAAACACGGTTGGTTTTACACTTTTTTATTGGAAATCAGGTTCAAAAAAGTTTCCATGGTAACAATTCAACGTAAAGTAATTATGACCACTGTTTAACCTCTAACTGTTAACTTCTAGTCGCTGTGAAAGTCAGAAATAAACTGGCCCGTGCAAACTTCCTTTGCGCTTTTTATAGTTAAGTGGAAAAAAATGGAAAAGTCTGGAAAAGTCTAGAATTAGCTGGAAGAATTCTTTTGCTGCAGGATGTAAAAAAAATGTAAAATGGATGTCTCCAGCGCCTTCAGGATAATCCGCAATGGCCGCCGAAAAAGGGAAAAACTAAGGTAACCTTTTTTAAATAAATTATTAACCAAAATAATATAATTCTAACCTTTTACATTTCTATTAACTAAACACTAACTAAAGTCCGTAACAATATATCTTTACTAATTAAAAATAAATCCTTTTAGACTACGCCATATTATAATGCTATAATAAAGTATGTTATCCTTTTTAATCACATTTTAAAATATTTTTTAAAAAGTATATTACGACATTTTAAAGCCTAAACAAAACTTTGTGAATATATGTTTTGACATATTTTTACCAAACAAATGATTTTGGGTCCCACTTTACCATACTTTCTATGTTTATGTGTAATTAAGTAAACGAGTGTTGATTTGACCTTTTGAGATATCTTAAGTTGATTAATTATTATCGCTTGCGTAATTTTAGTTTAAGGGTTAAGGTTTACATTTTAGAATTAGTGTCCCTCAACCACCTATAGTGCTTCGCAAAAACAACAAAGGTCCTTCCAATTCAGTAAAACATCCTATTTGGCTTTACGTTTTTGGGTTATATATATATATATATATATATATATATATATATATATATATATATTTTATATATATATATATATATATATATAATATATATATATATATATATATATATATATATATATATATATATATATATAAAATATATATATATATATATACAGGTCCTCAGCTCACCTCCCGTTTATGTAGCTCTTTTATTATTCACTGTAAATTTTTCATATTTCATATCTTGCAGACGTTACCTTTAACCTACTGCATTTCAGAAAAATAATTTTGGTTAAACATGTCGAAAAAAGTGTGACGTCTCGATGGTGCATTTTTAAATGGAACACTGTGTATTTTTATATATTTAGGTACCTCTTGTAGTCAACATCTTCCTCAAATTTTGCTAACACGGTTCAGTAATTTCAGAGAAAAAAATAAAATATAAAAAAACGTTTTGCACCATTGTATTTAAAATGAATAAAAATACCCATAGGGCTTGATTAACAAATTAAACAAGGAACTTTTTAAAGTAGGGTTATATCAGTCCTTATGTCATGTTTGTTTTTCGAACTGTACACGGTGCCCAAAATTTAGTGCCAAACCCCTTCAATTTGAAAGCACTTTATTTTCTTATTTTAAATACGAGCCCCTGTACATTTTTAGGTCGTTAGATGTAGAATTAAAAAACAAACATTTTTCTAATTATAACCCTATCTAAATTCCTAACACATTAAAAGTTATTCGTTGAAAACTCATTTCTGCATGTATTTTAATAGTAATACCATTGAATAAAAATGATAGGTGGCTATGAAAAACAATTTATTGACATTAGAGTTTCCTAATAACGTTAATTATTACCTAGAAATTGGTTGAAGTTACATAAATGTTAGCCGAAAGTATTAAAAATTAAAAATTAGGTTTATTTAACATTTAAAGGTTTTTTAAAATTAATTTTATTTCAATTAATAAATAATAATTATTTACTGGAATTTTTATAATATGTCAAACTAAGATTTTGTAAGTTAAATAAACTCCAATGTTAATAAATTGTTTTTCATAGCCACCTATCATTTTTATTCAATGGTATTACTATTAAAATACATGCAAAAATGAGTTTTCAACGAATAACTTTTAATGTGTTAGGAATTTCGATAGGGTTATAATTAGAAAAATGTTTGTTTTTTAATTCTACATCTAACGACCTAAAAATATACAGGGGCTCGTATTTAAAATAAGAAAAATAAAGTGTTTTCAAATTTGAAGAGTTTGACACTAAATTTTGGACACCCTGTACAGTTCGAAATAACCAAACATGACATAAGCGACTGATATAACCCTACTTAATAAGTTCCTTGTTTAATTCTATTAATCAAGCCCTATGGGTATTTTTATTCATTTTTAATTACAATGGTGCAAAACAGTTTTTTATATTTTATTTTTTTCTCTGAAATTACTGAACCGATGTTAGCAAAATTTAGAGGAAGATAGTTGACTACAAGAGGTACCTAAATATATAAAAAATACACGGTGTTCCATTTAAAAAATGCACCATCGTGACGTCACACTTTTGCGACACCCTGTATAATCAAAATTATTTTTCTGAAATGCACCGTAGGTTAAAGGTAACGTGTGCAAACTATGAAATTTTACAGTGAATAATAAATGAGCTACATAAGACGGGGGGTGAGCTGGGACTATATATATATATATATATATATATATATATATATATATATATATATATATATATATATATATATATATATATATATATATATATATATATATATATATATATATATTATATATAATTTTATTATATATATATTATATATATATATATATATATATATATATATATATATATATTATATATATATATATATATATATAATATAATATATATATATATATATATATATATATATATATATATATATATATTCAGTGTGTCTATTTAAGTTGGCAACAAACGGGAAACTACAGTCCAAGTCAGCTCCAGGACTACATCACCGCAGCTTGGATGGCAACAGCCCAACCAAACTGCGGGGATGAGGCACTGACGTCCACGTCGTGTAGGGTGGGCTTCTCGGTGCTGGTATTCTCGACATGTTGCGAGCTCCGCCACATGGGGGGATTGTCACCATCGAGAAGGCAAACAGTGTCTAGCAGCTGCCCAAGCCAAGATGGAACAGCGTAAGCCGAAGGCTGCGTGACTAAGGGGGTGCTTAGCCATTATTATGCAAACTCCGGGAACCTGGCGACACCCGCTTAAATTAGCCTTCCCCTGGCATGCGGGGCTCTGCCAAGGGCGACCGATTATTTCTCTTGCTACTCGTGGGTTATGGCTGGACGAGTACGCCCAACTCAAGAGAAAGGCAACAAGCCCGGCGATAAAAAACGCCGAAGGGGCGAAAGAATCTCCGGTGCGGAGGCGAAGAGGAGACAGAAGGCGCGTGAGGCGTTGGAACGTGCAGCCAATATGGCAGCCACCGACGCTAAACTGCCACCCTGCTCGGAGCCGACCGCACAACTTTTGTCCACAGGCCGCGACGACAGTTCCTTCTCCAAAA